>KE524597.1:57746-76608 GCA_000441895.2 Anopheles sinensis | reverse complement strand
GCAGCAGCAGCAATCGTTCCCACCGGCGGTTCAGTCCGTCCCGGCGCAGTACTACACGTCCGTTACGGGCCAACCGGTGCACAATACGATCGCGACCGAGACCTCAAACACGCTGCATCTGAAGGAGATGACCGAGAGCAGCAACCGTGTGTTGAACATGCAGCAAACGCAGAGCGTTATCAGTCTGGAACATCAGCAGCAGCAGCAGCAGCAGCAACAGTACCGTCAAACGTCTTCCTCGTTTGCGCCAAAGCCGGGCCGTTTCACTCCGGGCGAGTACCGTGACAGCGACGGGTACGAGAGCGACGGTACGCGCATCCGTCCACTGTGGACGCCGAATCCGTCGGACAGCGACGAGCCGCACTATCGCAGCGTCCGGCCCAACTTCCAGCAGCATCCGCGCTCGACCAGCTTGCCACGTCAGTACGAGCGTATCCAGACGCCGATGGAGTTCGACACGCTGCCGGTGCAGATGCCGTCCCGGATCGACGTGTCGACCGAGGCCGCGCACCAGCGCAGCCAGTCCCTGTCGCGCCAGACCATCGAGACCACGCAGACCACTATGACGACGCAGACCACCTCGACCGAAACGCTGAAGACGCAAACGCTGGACCGGTACGGCTCGAAGCGGCTGGCCACGACCCCGGTGCCGAACACGCGCGACGACATGGCCGTCAAGGCGCACCGCGTCGCCCCCATCTCCTACATCCAGAAGCAGGCGCAAACGCAGGCCGACGGCATGGCGCAGACGTTCAAGACGAAGGCGTACCACTTCAGCAACGAGGTGATGACCGACTTCAAGAAGACTCCGATCAAGCCGATCCTGAAGAACGCGTACGCCGCACCGTACGCCGCCCCGCCGCAGGCTCAGGCTCCCGTCCCCCAGTCCTACGCCCCCGTCCCGCAGCAGCAGCAGCAACCAGCTCCTACCGCCGCTCCCCCGCAGGCCTATCGCGAGGAATCACGAGTGTCGCAATATGGTGAGTACCTCGTGAAGTTTTACTTTCGTTTTGTTTTAGTTTCTGATTACGAGTTTTCATCCGACCGATTGGTTTGATTATTTTGTTTGTGAGTTGATGAAAATCAGGTTTCCCGTGGAGCTTAAAGATAGACGCGCGCCGATCATTGACTAGAAAACACAAACACTTCAATATAAAGAGTATATAAACCTCCTGGGAAAGGCCGACTCTGAAGAGAAGAGACAATGTTTTTAACCCCTTTCCCTATGGGTCCTTTAATTTTCCATTTGTTTTATGGCAGCCCCCGGTGGGAAATAGGCGCTTGCATAATTGAAAGAGATACACACCCGTCTTCTTCATAATGAGTTGCTAAAGATCCGTGGCCACGAGACGGAGCGAGAGGACGTGAACAATAAAATCTTTTCGAAGCTTCCGCATCGCATCGCACGGAAGAGATATGGCGCAACAGAAGTGTCAGGAAAAGGGAAAATGTAATCGAGGTTGACATCGGGGGGATCCGTGGCCTGAGGTTTTTTCACTTCTCGGAACGACATATCGTTCCGTTTTTTCCCAGATTTTATTTCTTTATATTTTTCGACTCAAATCGACAAACGGACACAAACACGTACACGGTTCATCGTCGTCGTCGTTGGGTCGCCGGTTCGATGGACGGGAACGGAGTGGCACAACTGTCGCTTAACGCTCTAGATCCTGAAACTGAGTGTTTGTGTGTGTGTGTGTGTGTTTATGGGTGTGTGTTTTTCTTTTTCTCTATCAGAACCGGGGCGCGGGTGAGCAGGAAAACGCATGGCGACGAATCGAAAACTGCCGGGGGAAAAAAACATAAGCACACGCACACACACATACACATCTACGGAGTGGCAGCGTCTATTTTTAAGCTCCGACTGCGAGCCGTGCCGGTGGGGAAAAGAAAATCATATTTTTCCGCGCTTTTCCTTACCCAACATTCGACACGCCACCAGTTTTCCTCGCGAGCTGGTGGTCACTTTGCTTCTCCCCTTCATTAGGCCATTCATTAACCATTACATCAGAGTGGTCCCGAGTTTAGGGCCATTCCTATTTGTTTTCCCTACTTTCGTTCTTGCTGCTTTTTTTCCCGCGATCGTGTCGATCATCTTTCGCCAGATCACGTCCGCTTTTATTTTCCCAGACGATTGTTTTAGGAGACTCGTCCCTTTAGTTTATTTTCCGGTGCTTTCCACCGATTCACTTCGTTCGTTTTTCCTCATTCAATCACCAACGAACATATGCGGGAGCAGTTTGCCGTTAAGTATTTTGTTTTCTATTGCCTTTTTTTGCTGCTCAAGTAAAGTTCCTTATTTTTATCTTGCGTCAACACAGGTTTCGTTTGCTTTTTTACTTTTTATGTGGCATGCCCTTTTTATCTTTATTATCTCCTTTGCTAATCAACACTTTTCGATAGTTTATTCGTGGCCTAATGGACTTTATCTTGAGTAGGTTCGTGTCTTAAAATAACACTTCGTTTTACTCCGAGAAATTTCGATCGTAAGGATGTTCTGAGCAATTGTTTTTGTCCTGATTTTTTCACTTCTCATTAGTATGTCAAAAATGTACCTAAAATTAATTAAACCCCGAACACATTAACTAGGCACTAAGCACATCGACCCGGACACCGGAATCATCTACTTCAAGTACGATTTCGGGTACGAGTTCGGTATCATATTTCCCGGCGAGGGTCACCGCATCGTAGCCGGGCGGTCCGGCGGGAGTCGCGGTGGTGGTAGCGGAAGTGGCCGGAAACACCCGCGCTACCTGAACGCGGCCCAATTCGCCCGGGGCGACATTGCGGTGCCGGTGCTGCACGAGCGCACGAAGGATTACGACCGGAACTGCCGCACGGGCGTCCGTTCGGCTTCCGTTCCGGCGACGGAAATGCATGCCAGCGCCCGGTACGGTCCGGTTCCATTCGGTGCCTCGTACGAGCCGATCCCGCTCTACGGAGGTAGTGGCCGATCGACGCCTTCGCGAGGCCATAGCAACCGGAACAGCTACTGCGCCACTCCAGGTAGTAGTTCCGCTCCGCTTCCGGATTGGAGTTTTTGACGCATGATTGTGTCGCTATTACACATGCTCTGGCAGCAAAAATCGATGTCCGCCCTCGCGCACATGCACGTCTTGGAATGCTCGATGGCAAAAGGCACGCCAGTCCAAGACTAGATTAGACCAGCGCTTTCGATGTCAAACACGTTCGTTAGCTTGTGTCTTGTTGCGAATTCGATGATAACAATCGTACAAATATTTTTCGATCAAGCTGAATGTTGTCCAAGTGCTTCCGTTAGCATGCTCAATGTTGTACCACTAAAACTCCCTGTTAAGGCACCAAATCCATGTTCTGCATAGATGTTCGTCTGATAAGGCACTTACAACAAGTCCATTGTTTTCTATTCTAATTGTTTCCCTCAGCTTCTCTTTTACTTTTCTGATTTTCTTGTAACTTCTTTCAAACAAAATATTTCTAACATTACGTTATGTTACTTTGAATCCTTACATCTTATGTTATCTCTTGATTTATGCTATAGAAACAGGTTTTATTGATTTCCATAATTGTTTCCTAAATTATGACTTTTATCTGGATTAATTGAATCCTTTATTTTTGTTTGAATCCTTAGATATTATGTTATCTCATGGCTTATGCTAGAAACAGTTTTCATCGATTTCTATAATTGTTTCCATCAGGGTCTCTTTCACTTCCTTGATATAATTTTCTTTACGAGTTTTAATAACAACATTCTTGATTATTATTATTTTATCTGGATTAATCCATAGAGTTTAAAGGTCTCCAAATGACTCGACTCGAACGGATTACGTTAAGTTTCAAGATTAGTTGCTCCAAGCGTTTCCCCAATTTTCAACCGCAATTTGGTTTTTAAGCGGCTGGAGATTGTTTTCTTTTTTTAATATTAAACACACATGGCCGTAGTGATGTACTATTGATCATCCTTCGGGAAAATCAAAGTCAATGGCTTAGCTTTACCCGAAGTAATGCACACACGGTTTCGTACTGAATTTTCTTCGCAACTCGTTAGCTCTAGTGGTGAACGGCGGGAAAAGGTACAGTGATGATGGTGGGCCCTCTTAACTAATCAACCTCCTGACAGGCGTGAATGGGAAGAAGGAAGCAAACGGTAGCACTCACAGAAGAAAACAGGCGCCTTCGTTTGTCGACGAAAGGTAAGCTGCCTATTCGGTTTCGTGGGAAAACCTGTTGAAGAACGCCCGAGGCGCGACCTTGGGTGGCGAGGGGGTGGCTGTTTTGCGTAAATCACTGCGTTCGCTGACGGGGCGGGGAAAATCGCCCAAAAGTTGTCACATCAACGGTAGCCATTCGTCGTCCTCATCCTCACGTCAGTGCCAGATGCACAGACGGTTGGCGGTGATGGTGGGTTTTTCCTTCAGCCGACGATGGCGCAAATTTTGACGTGCGCGAGTTTACGACCATATCCCGGGCTCGGAACCCGATCTTCTTCCCAAAACCACCGAGAAGAAACAGACACGTGGTTACATAAGGGCGATTAAAAGCGTTCGAATACGCCTCCCGAGAGACGTTCCCGAAACCACGGTGGACGAACCCCATTGTGATTGTTATTGTGGAAATTCAATTCTTTTCTTACTATTTCTACATGTGTGTGTGTTTGTATCCCAACACACGCCGTTCAAGTTGATGCAATAGACAGACACGGACACTGCCTGCATATTGGGCAACAACATCGAATGCCCGAGAAAACTCGTGGCGGCAAGAAAGAAAAACCTGAAAATGAAACGGTGGTGAAGTTTTACGACGTGTTGTCGCCGAATAGGTGGAACGGGGAAGCAGAGGGGGTGGATGAAAATTGGACGGAAAGTATTTTCAGAACCCAACTCCGTACCTTTGCTCGAATGGTGGGGGTTTCAGGATGAGGATGAGGAGCAAAATATGCTTGTCCCTTGCTTGCCTCGGGATGAAGAGGGGAAGGGTCAAAGCGGGCGAATGTGAAATGTTGATAATTTATTGGCGCAATTGTTGGGACATGAAAATTTTCCGCCTCAGCGGTGCGCTCTTCTCGAGTCTTTGGCACTCGAGTCGCTCGCACAGCACGGCTGCTTTTTGTTGTTTTGCCCTTCTTTTCCAAGCCCTCCCTGTTACCACCCAAGACGACAAGACGTTTGGCAAAAGATTCTCGTGACAGGAAGGTCTAATCTTTGCGGTTTTACTCCGAAAGGAGTCGATTCATTCTTAACTTCTCGATCGCAAACAAATACATTTTATCAATGTTTCTAAGGGTGACCATTGGGGTTGTTTTGATCCTCAGCAATGAGATAGACATTTTATTGAGCAGATACGTATTTAAAACCCTTAATTCGCTAAATATTTCTTCTTCAATAGGCCTTACATTTGTTCTTAAAGACATAAAATAAATCGGCATAAAAATGCCCCTTTAGCAATTAAGTAGACGATAAATGTAACCCTTGACGGGGTTTTGTGTTGATTAAATAATGCATGTACATTAAACTACATAATTGATCGCATGATTTGCTTATGCTTTCGCTCGTGCTCGACGTGTTTTCGTGTGCTCAGTGTGTGCTTTCGCGAGTTCTTTTCGTGGATCCCGTTGAACGATACCAAAGGCCCGCAAGGTAAGTATAAAAGTCAGGTAACACCAGCGCCTCACCGCCTCACGATCATCCGGAACACAATAACCTGATAATCGCTATCAGCATCCGTGCCGTTTTGCGTGCATGATCGCTTCCGCTTCCGTATTCGCCACGTACGTTGTTCTGTTCGTTTTCGAATGTGCGTGTGGTGTAAGCCTCGAGGTCGAGAGAGGATTGCTAATGGAATCGTTTGCGTTTGCGGCACACTCCCTCTAGACCCGACAGCACAAGGCTTCAATCGATCAACGACCAGCACGCCGAACGTGAAGCAGCAGCAGCAGCACCAGGAGGAAGGTGTACCGACCAAAACTCCCTTGTTCGTTGCCGTAAGTATCCTTTCGTTGATGTTGTCCAAACCCACTTGGGTCCACTGGTCTGATGCTACTCATTTGCTCTTTTTCCATTTTAGCCCTTGAAGGACATCGCAGTTGTCAGTGGACAACCGGCGCGTTTCGAGTGCATCGTGGCATGCGATGCAACACCATCGATCCGCTGGACGAAGGACGAGGCACCGATCGAGGAGGGCTACAAGTTCGTGCCGGAGTATCGCAACGGCGTCTGCCGCTTGTCGCTACCGGTGGCCTACGAAGGTACGCACTCTACGAGGACGCGATCAAGAGGGAAAATATCATTCTTATCCGCTTTTTCTCTGCTTTCCCGTAGGTGACGCAGGCCGGTACTGCTGCCTGGCCGAGAACCATCTCGGTTACGCGGCCACCTGTGCCGAGCTGACGGTGGCCAACGCCGACTGGAGAGCGAACCAGTGAGCAGGAGGAAGCTCACGGGGAAAAAACCAGCTGGAACGACGATTTCCGGTATTCGAATTTATTCTACCAAACCACCAGAGAACGAGGCAAAATGGTGGAGAATTGGTAGTGAAAGCAGAAGGGGACGTATCCCCGTAGGTCGATGAAAGCAGAAGCGGGAAGAAATCCCCGAAATCGAATGATACTGTTTCAAATTGATGATGATTAGTTTCAGTTCAAGTTTTTTCGTTTAGTCGTTTAAGTGACGTGGAAGATTTGCACAACTGTCAAATTGAGTTTTTTTGTCGTAATGATCGATATGTTACTGTAATGCTGTGTTGCTTTTATCTCTCCTCCGCCCAGCCCCCCCTGACATACCCATCCCCAAACCCGCGCCTCTTGTCTGTATAGAAGTTTTGTTTAAAAAAAAACTATGCTTTAATTTATTTCGCCCTTCGTTTCCCTATCCAACCGTGTTGTGCTTACGGTTGTGTTGGGTTTTATGTCGCGCCACCTCTCAGTTAGAATAGCAACCCCCCCCGAAACACCCGAAACAGCCTTTAAGAGTCTCTCTAATCGCGGAGCACCAAAAACCGATCCGTCTCCGTTCGAATTATGCAGAGCGCGCGTGCACTTTCATGCTGACGTTCGAGAAGCTAGCTTTACTTGCATTCGTTTTCGGTTTTGCTTGCACTTTTATGTTCTTTTTATTTTCCATTACCATGGCCAATGTTTGAGACAAATGTGCCACTACATAATGATTGAACCAAAAAAGATGAAAATGAAAATTTGTTATTAAACTAGCTCAGACGGAGCTTGCCCTAAAAAAAATAAGGAATTGCATCGATTGAATGATTGAACGATAAAGTGCAAAGACATGCACTCACGCACGCACACAGGCATGCACACGCCCCTCCTCGGTCATTGCTCCCATTGTTTTTGATTACGCAAAGAGCAATCGGTAGATTATATGAGCATTAGTGAATCGTTTTTGAAGAGAAATTCTTTATCAAATACGAAAGTGTCGATCCGTTAAGCCGATTGTGTTTTATCTTAGCTGGCTTTCTTATGTCTTTAACTCGAAACAAACCCGACCCGTCCTCGACCCTCATATGTGCACCCCCTTTGTTACTCTGCGACTTCTTTCACTTCTCAACCCCAACAACTTCTTCCTTTTTCTTGTTAGCCAGATTGAGAACTGTAAACATGACGAAGTGAAACACTACCATACGCACACATACACACATAAACAGACCCGCAAACGATACGTTTAATATGAGTTGTTCTCTTTTGTATAATGTAATGCCAATACGCATAATTGCGAAGTGTACGAATGAAACCAGAAATACATATTATATTTGACCAAAAACCGTTGAGTTTCATTGGGTTTATCCGTGTGTACAATGTGTGTTTGCTGTCAGTAAAGTCCCCGTTGGATCCATCATAGCATATACGAGCCACGGTTCCGCGAAGATCCCGTCGAGGGTTCCACTCCGTTTAGTATCTTTCTCACCATTTCTCCTCAACCACACGAGCGACATCTCGATTGCTTTGAAAAACATGAAACTTGAGTCCAACAGACGCGATCGAGTCTATACTTAGCTTACACTGAACGCAGCTTAGCTCTCGCCCAGCTCGGTGAAACATTTCGTGTTGCAAAGTTTCGATCCGTTATAACTTAGACCGACGGCAGACAGCTTTTGCGCACGCGATGATGAACTTGTTTATGGCGATTTGGCTATTTCCGGCCACCGGTCAACTGTGTTTGAATCATTCTTCAGCGCAACGATTATTTCTGATTGGCCACGAGCTAGACATAAAGTGCCATTCTTGAATCGATGAGTGATCCTTCCCCCAAAAGGGATGACTAATTGGTTCAAGGGAACCTTTTTCCCGAAAACAGTATCCTACGCCACTTGGCTTACGTATGAGTAATGCCCTTGAAAACGACCATGAAGCGAGCAAAGGGAGGTGTTCCTGCGACGCCCAGTGGGAAGCTTATTGATCGAAATAAACACCTCACTCCACCGAGAGCCCGTCGCTCGATTATGCAGAATCGTTAGGGAAGCGATAACAAAACTAAAGGAAACCACGTCTTGTGAGGGGCCAGTGAATCATCCGTATGATTGATTTATGTAGCGCGATGGGGCGTGGTCGGCAGAATGCTCCAACGAGTTGCCTACATTGTCCATCCCCGCATAAGCCGCTCTAATTAATAGGGAGGAAAAAAAGCCGTGCATTTACATTTCGCAATCGCGCATAAAGCATGCGTATCAATTAGCCGGACTTTGCCTTAACTGCTGCTGCTTCTGCGTGTCAATCGGGCCGAGTCTGGCCGAAAGGAAACCCAGTAGCCTCTGAAAACATATGCAGCTATGATAATGATCGTCGGATGTATCGCGAGAGTATCATTAGCGCTGTTTACCACAAGCAAACGAGCAAATGGAAGTGAAAAACTCTGTACATTTGTTTTATGTTTATAAAAAACCACACTTGGGGAAACGAAAAAATTCAATTCATCTAAATCTTCAGCTGAAGTTTCACTTTGGGAAATCAACCAAAGCCGTTTTCTAAGACCCTTCCAGCATTTTCCACCATTCCGCATTCTGTACGCATGAGTCACCGGAAAACTTCGTTCCGAATGCCGAATCGAACCGCCGATTGAACGAAGAAAAGTATGGCATCCGTTTAGTTTCCCTTGGCTATTTTCGTTTCTGGAATGGAACGTAGGAAAAACAGGTAAAACAAAACTTCCATAGGGCAGAAGAAAAAGACTGATCGCGTTAGCCAACCCAACCCAGTTGCGTTTGAAAAGAAGAAAAACATAGCGATGCAAACATCAGCTGTTTTACCAAACGGCTAACGAAAAGTCCCATTTTCTTCCCTTGTGTTTGTGAGATCACCCAGGAAAAGCGATCCTAGGAAATGCGCAAACTCAAAGCGGTTGGGAAAAAGTTCGCCCGTTGTTTTCCCCCCCGAACGCATGCGCTCCAAGGGTCAGGGAAAATGCCGGCTTCCTTCGTAAACCGTCAGCGCTTCGATCGAGAATGTAAACAAACAAGCGAAGCGAACCACAACCTCCAATTCCCCATGTTTCTTCCCCTTTCGGGGGGGGGGAGGTTGGAGAATGACAACAATAACAAGTTGTTTTTCCGGCGGTTTGCACACACCGCTTCGGTTGGGTTTTCCTCTGGTGTGCGTGTTGGCGGCGTTCGAGAATCTTCGGGACAATTCTCCCGAGAGAAATTGTGCGAATGGCCGAAGCCTGCGCACCAAACGATCATCTCGATGTCGAGTGTCGAGATCTCACTGAAGTGCAATCTTTAAGCCTGTTGTACTCCAACCTGATGATGTGGTTGGACGACGGACGCACGGTCCTTTTTCACTGTCACCAATTGTCTCAGCACGTCAAGGAGTTTACGTTTTACGTTGACGTTTCCGACGGCGGCGGAATGGCAAAGTGATTATCGTAATCCCGTTGCGGATTGCGCCATCGCTTGAGAAGTGGAACGCACGGGATGTAAACCTCAGAGCTCTCGGGTTAATCACGGGTGACGAGGGGCCAATGAACCGGGTTTAAGGTCACGGGTTGGCTGTGACACTTCTGTCACTCGGGTGACTCGGGAAGGAAATGCAAGGATCCCACCGATGCTCGTCAATTAATGAATGTATCGGTCGTTTCTTCATCTTGTTTTCGTCTGCACCAAAACCCGCTATTATCCTCCTCTCTGCCAATTGGATACGCGGGCAATTAAGCTGGCGCCACGACTAAAGCCAAAAACCCCACCGACCCAACGCGCGCATAAACGATGAAAAATGGGAACGAAAACACACACCACACACACCGTCGGACCATCGGAATCCGACTCTGGAGGTCACGGCATTAAAAAACGGAAACACCACAATACGCATCGATTAGGGTGGAGGCAATTTTGTTGGTATTTTTCTTGCCATTTGGCAGCGTGACAAAACCTTTCCTCTCCTCTTCCCCAGGGCGGGGGGAAGGGATTTGAGAAAAAGTGCGCTATACACGCCAGCCACCATGTCGAAGTTGAAGACGAAGCTGCCAAAGCGCGTAGGATGTTGCGAGTTAGTTTCTTGTCTTGTTGCCTTCTTTCTTTTGAGCATTATCTTTTGGGGTGGCTATTTTTAAAAATATCGGCCACCTATTGTGACAATCGGATTCGGCTCAGGAAAAGGACAGACGAGACAAATGTGTGTGTTTTGCTTGCACGAGATGTGTGTGTGTGCGCGCGCCAGAGAATGATGATCGAGGATCGAGTAACAATGTCGCCCGTAAGGTGGCGCCCTCTGGGAAGCTGTGAGATCGTTGCCAGCCAACCGTTTTTCGATGCAAATTTGTGAGGAGCAAAAGGTTCATCGTCCTTTTTTTTTAAGGACATACGGCCTTTAAATTACATTTGTCGATTAGGCAAAAGCATTTGGTTTCCACGTAGTCCTAAAGAAAACCATGTTTATTTGCAATGACGTTGAAAGAAAAATTCAACGCAGGACGGCCATTTAATTCTGTAAATTACTTTAAAATGTTACTATTCAAACATTTAGAATGAAAACTAAATTTATAAAACTGTCAACTCCTCCGACGAAGATGGATCGCACAGCTTCGTCTGATTGATCGTAAAAATTTCACAAAATGATTTAGATCACTTTTATTATCCGATCCGCAGTCGGAAAAACAACTCGGAAAGCAAAAAGACAGCAAAAAGAAGCTAGAGCAAGTCTTAGAAATAAAAAATGGGAGCATCAGGGAAAGTTTTCCCCTCTTCGAAAAGGGGTGGCTAAGCGAAGCAAAAAGCGATTACTCTGCAAATAAAAAGAAAAGAATTAAAATGCCTCGATGGTGTTGGGATGGTTGGGGGTTTTAGGGTGGCGCTGTCGATTTGCCCGGTGCGTGAATTAATTATTCGCATGTCGTTCCGCCAAAAAGGCACCACCACGGGACGAAATGCACAGAAAAACGTAGAGAGAAGGCGAGAAAGAAACGGTTTGCTGTTCATACCCGAGCAGCCGTGAGGTGATAAAACTTAAAGTGATAAAAACGAAGTCTAACGGTTTGCGCAACATCAATGAACGTGCTTTTTGAGGGAGAAGAACTAGAGAGCAGAGCAGCTCGTCGTTGGTTCCGTTCTCCGTTCGGTTTGTTTTCCCCCCGCCTAGGGGAAAACGTATAAATAACGCCCGATTGTCCCGAAAACTGTCCGTCTCCGTGTTGTTGTTTTTGCGCCACCGGCAGCCGCGAAGCGATCAAATTACAAGCGATCATGAAACCAGCCGGCTGGCTTCTCTTGGGTTGCACGCAAACACCCCACCAGGGGCCACGATTATGTCACGAAGGCAATTATCGTTGTTGCCTGCCGGGATGAAGGCGGAAGTCGACGGGAAGGAACTGTCATTACGGCTAGGAATGTCCGTTCCATCTTTCTCGACGTCCTCCGTCCTACTTCTTGATCCTTATCTTTGAAACGTTCGAGGAAAAGCTAACTTTGCTCTCGCTTTGCTTCGCGTGTGTTCTTTCGAACACCGATGTTTTCCCTTCCTACCGATGCTAATTGCCGATCCGTTAGCAAAGTGTCGATCGTGCGGTTGCGTGCGTTCTTTTATCTAGTGCTGACAAATTACCCTCAGAGGATCAGCGAGCTTCCCGAGCACGGCTTGATCGATGTGTCAAACAGAAAACGGCACATGAAAAGTATGGGGAAAATGTTATCAGGAAATGTCTTCATTAGAAAATTTTCGCCTTTCACAGTTGGGAATGGAATTTCGCTGAAAGGTTCTGACAAGTTGTGGAATGCTGTCGATTATTGATGGCGTTCGTTTGAGAACACATGACGTTGGTATTTAACGATGTTATTCGATTTCTGCTTTTATCTTCAGCTCAAGGATATTTGTAATGTGTCTGCGTGCGTCAATTGGTAAATTCACTCATTTTGAACGCTCGTACCTTTTCAAGGATTGTCCTAGTGAAGACAAACAGATCCTGATGCGAGCTTGGATTTATCCGGACTTATTTGCCATGAAAATGATGCAAAAAGTCTTCCGAAAAAACAATCCGTGTTTCAATGCTCGTGCATTATTTCTTGGTTCATCTGAGAAAAACTCCTTTCATTGTATTTTGTATTGTACGGCCCTTGTGTGGATCCTGTCACACTGCCTTTAATATATAATGTTTGATGCTCCTTTCTGATATCTGATGAAGTGTTATTTCATAACGTTATTAAAAGTAGCTCGATTGGTCTCGTTTCGGGGGTGAAATAAATGCCTATAAATTATCTCATCTTATGTCCCTCCCAAAAGGCACAAAACGCACACAACGCTCCATCTGGTTTGGTTTCTTCTTGTGGCTTTCTATCGATCGACACAAACAACATGCCAGACACCGTCCGAAACGGCGCGTACTCGTACGCAAATCGTCGCACCACGACACGCACGCTCGCTCGCGGCTTTTCTATTTCGTGGTTCGCGGCTTTTCTATTTTTATTTGCACCGCCGGTTGTCATCTCGACGTCGACGGCGACGACGATTCGGTCCACCAGGTCTCGCGCACGCAAACTGCATGCACTCCTGCGCTCCTCGATCCTCGATCAACACACACACACACAAACACCAAAAAGCACGCACCCGCCGTGGCCCATTGGGAAAAACTATTCACAACCACCGCCCGTGCTGGGCGCGTGTTGGTCGGAAAAACGGTCCGAAAATAGATTTCTCGATTATTTTCCCGGTGGCAGCAGCAGAGTGTGGTTGCTTTTCGTTTCATTCGAGGGAAATTCTTGCAGCGTACAAAGTGACGGGCAAGAGCAGCGGAAACAGAGGGACGCAGAAGAAACACAAAATTGACACTTTACGCGAACGAAGATGTAAACGATGAAAATGTTGGTTCGGCTGAATTTGCATTTAAACAAAAACAGAACAATTTCTTCACCACTTATGAAAACTTTGTTGAAAAGAGGTTGAAATGACACTCACTGACATGTTTTTTCTCTTCAGGATGAGTTACTTAAGTAAACAAAAAAATCAATTCCGTGACATACAATGACAACAATTTAAATGGTACGTTGGTTGATGGCCGAACCTTGTTCATTTTCATACGAAGTTGATAAACAATCGACACAAGGTTGGTGGTAAATCGAAACAATCTTTCGCAAGATTGATTGTTAAATCATGTTTTGAATCACGGCTTAACCTCTTTAAAGTCCCAGAGAATGCTTTTTAAGCCATAAAACAAGGCTTGTAGTGTTTGCGGGAATGGATATTTTCATGACATGGGCGTGAAAATGTCTTTCCGTTGAGAGTTTTCGTGAAGTTGCGAAATTTTACACTTCGTCCACTCCCCGATCCTCTTACAGTGTCGACGGTTGTGTGTGTATTTTTATGTTACTGTATACGTTCTAATGCTGTTGTTTTCTTCTGCTTGCCACTTGGCAACCTTTCAGAAGCATCATTTCTCTGCTACAAGGAGCTGCGGCCGGATCGAAGTCAGCAGCTGGGGTCGGCTCCTCGCTCCTCGAACGGTGTCCAGGTGCTGGAGGAGACGACGACGGATTCGTACGAGAAGACGTACCGCTCCATTTGCCTCATCCAAACGTGTGAAGGTAAGTCGAGTGCGCCGGAATGTTAATTACCTTTCAACTGCATCTGCATGTGATACTGCTTCTGCACTTTTTTTATTTTATAACCTTCTCATTTCAACTAACATTTGATCGTTCACCGCCTTTATAACACTTGAAGAAATGTGTTCATCCTCATCTTGCGTTGCAGCTCGTTTGAAACTCTTGAAATCGATCAAAAATTTACACGTCGTATCCTCAGCAGTAGGGAAGCAGAATCTTTACGGTTGGCTGGTTTCTTTCTCAAGGACAAAATTGCTCATCATCCACATTTATCATCCTGTTCCACCCCCCATGTCTATGTGCCTTTGGGTGTGTGGTTTCGGTTTCTGGTCAGACTCAAACCGGTCTCCGCTGATGTGTTTCGCTTTTTTCTATACTTCTCCGTTTGCGAACGCATTAAACGCATCTTTTCATCTGTCGTCGGCCGCAAAACATCTTTCGCTCTGTGTATTTTGGCTTTTTATTAGGGAGCATGATTTTTTCCTTTGCATGCATACTATTATGTCTTTTGCATCGATCATTTCGAGTGATTTTTGCCCAAAAACCATGAAGCATCGCTCATTACGACTCATCAAACACAAGTTGAAGAACTCGCAACGAGCACAACAAACCACCAATGTTTCCTCTAAACTTTCTCTATCTCATTGCAGTGGCAAACGGTGGTACCAACCGTATCGTGTTTCGTAAAGCTTGAGCAATTGTAACGAATATTGTAAAGCGTGTGTTGAGAGGACGAGCAAAAATAAAACGGATCGTACAAAAAGGCCGAAAAGCTTCACAGTTCTTCCCCAGACAGAACTTGGTCCTTCGTCGTCTTCGCCCGTAGACTGCACTTGGGATTGCTTTCCAACACCCACTTACACACACACACACACACACACACACACACACACCCATCTCCCTGTGCACGCCCCGCTGCAAAAAAGTCTAACACTCGAGCCCATCGGGCATGAGCCCAAAAGGCGCTGCCCCGTATCGTGTCGCAATAAATTAAGCCTCAAGTAGTTTTCACCTGCTGTTCGCCACCGATTAAGTGTACACACACACACCCACGGCTGGGCACGGTTTTCCCTCTTGACGTAGGTTTCAATGCTTTTCTCCTCTCCCTTCGTCGTCTTCGGTAGCAACTAGACCTTAACCTCAACCTGACCACCGACGGCTGATCTTTCCGGCCGGGGAGATATGGTTTGCTCCCGTTGGTTGGCCACTTTTCATCCAATGTGTTTGGCCAATGAATATTTATTTGAAACACAGTTGTTCCTCTGGCAACAAACACAAGAAAAAGGTTAGCCAAAAACCAGGCACAAAACTAGGCCACGACAAAGGCTGATCGTTACCTTTTGACGCCGGAACTCCTCCTTGGGTAGTGAAGCGAAAGAGGCAAAAGTAAAAGAAAGTAACACCCCGTCGCCTTCAGAGTGGGTTGGCGCCTTTTGGGCGGTTTTGGGTGCGTGTTTTTGAAGTGAAAATTTGTTTATTTATCCTCGCCGATTGAAAATCGCTTTCGGGCGAATGTTTTCCAACTGTGCCCGATGTGAGGTGGAGATAGTGTGGGTTTACATTCAAACACGCTAAACATGTTTAGCAAGTGGTACGCATTGTTTGGTCGATGGTTGTATATTTTATCTTTTATTGTTTTATTTTGGTTGTAGTTGTTTTTCAGATTAAATTATTTTCATTGCTACTATTATTAACTATCAATTATTTGTATAGTATAAACATCCAGGTAAGTACATTTTATTCTGAATCGATTTAATGCGGATCAATACAGAAGTGATTCTTATACAATTTGATATGAACTTGAATATTGAAACAGTGCAAAATATTGTTGCAAACACCTTAATGCAATCATTGAACGAATGATTTGTATCGGAAAAGTAACGATTCGTAGCAAAATTATGTTGGTTGGCATGAATGGAAAATTGATCACTGCTCTTTTCCATCGTTCAAACATGTTTCATGTACATAAATGTCTGCGAAACAAACAAGTCAACATCTATATCCTACTTTGCAGGATGATCTACAACCGACAGTCATCATTCAACTGCAAACATGACATTTCTCGCCCCAAATGTCCGCGTCGGAAGCATTCCAATGATCAATGCACCGACGGCATGCGGCCAGCCAAATGATACTTTTCCACCTCGAGTACTCACCGTGAGGTGATGAAAACTTTCCTTTTCCTTTCCCTCACGCCCCGTGTGCTTGAGGGGGTTTTACTTTTTATGTTTGTTGCTCTTCTCGCCCTTGCGATCACTAGCCTATAAAATAGCCATCAAATAGATGTGTGACGTGTTGAAATGATGGGGCTTTTAACCAAAGTGCCGCCGCGAAGGGAAGCCGAAGTGTTAATATGCATATGGATGAAATGCGGCTCAAAACGCTCGGTGCTCGGCGAGCAGGATCTGCAAGAAGTGCAAACATTTCCCACTGTTGGACTGCTCAGGGACCGCTTCGGGGATGGCGTGTGCGTGCGAGCGATCTAAACGATCGTAAACACGAAACAGCTCTCTTCGCCAGATCTGCTCCGAGGGAGGTCGGGAACCATTTCACCACAAATATGCCACGCACGCAGAGCCAGTCGGCCACAGCAAACCCACACGCGTGCGAATCGGGAAAAACCAAACGGATGAAATCATCAACTATCTGGCGGATACGCGATCGCATATCCGTTGGAAAACGATCCTCATTACACTTTTGCGAGACTTGTGCGAACCTTTTTTGCATCTCGAATTTGTTCCATAATTTCCCAAACTGCAGCTATTTTCGGTTCGGTTTCGGTTTTTCCTTTGTGCAACCGATCTGTTGTACCGCAACGGTCCAAGGACGTAAGATTATAAGAACAACGGGTATTGAATAACACAAAATTGCGAAATTCGTTCGCGATGTTTAGCCTTTTCGACCTTCGACCGAACGGTGTTACCGGAGGCAAAAGAACAGCAACAGCAGAAGAACATGCCGCAACGTCCACCCACTGGATTTGGTGGGGGTGGGAAACCTTGAGCAAGCCGGCGATCCGCGATTAGCGCATCTCAGACAGAGACCTCCCGGTCTTATGGACGGGCCGCATGACAGCACGTTTCTGGAACGCGTGGATGGTGTTGTTTATTCGATCATTTATCCGAGCATCGAGCTTCGAGGTACCCTCGTATTTCACTGTCAAACTGGGGCGCTACTCAGAAGGAGCCCTCCCGTTCCGGAGTTGCCTTTTTGAGTTACACCGCAAGACAAATGTTGTACAAATTTGTTCAATTTGAGCAAATGGGAAATACTACTTGGCTCATTTACTGAACGTTATTTCATTCCAACAACTTACCAACTCAAACATCGAGTTGTCTTTAATGCAAGCAATTTTGAATCATTTTTAAACAATACTCATTTACACCAGAAACAACTACTTGGTTTAAAACTAGTCGCGAAATATGGAGTAGAATTGGAAATTAAAATTAAGAAAAAGATGTTTTTAAGACGAAATTTGTAAGATTTACTTTCCTTCTAGTTGTACAGTTTCCTTCTCTTGAACCGTACATTTCCACCGTACATAAAAGAAAATGCAACCTTAAAACTAAGGTCGTATTAAAAAACCATTCTTAGGGAAGCTTAGTCCTTGCTTAGCCTTATAAAACGGTCAGTTAGATAAATATTATAACCTAATTTAACCAAAAAAGAGTATACTGAAAAAGGTGTGCTAAAACCGCTTGACAGTCAACGTTTTACTTTGTTTCAAAGGCCAAATACAAGACACCAAAGAAACTAAAATATTAGAAGGAGCTCCGTCTACGAATAACCTCTCCATGACATTTTGGCGGCGCAGTCGTTCCTGTGCCAAATTAAAATGAAGAATTAATCCTTCGGCGAGCAACAAGCGGGCGCTTAAATGAAGCTGAAACACCATTCTCACCGGAGGAATTATAATTCAACATGAAATGATGGCCCGGCTCATAATAGATGATGGGGAGGGTGCTATTTTCATGGTGCATTTTCCTCTACATCATCCAAGGTTTGTGAGACGAGGAAGGATGCAAAACAAACGCTACAAGCCGAACGTTTCTTCCCACGCTCGCCTGAATCAGCCAAAAACCGATCCAATTCGGTGCTTCGCCATTCAGTGCAGGTTGTTACACTATTTTCGGGCGAAGGAGTCATCGCCAGGGAGTCGCAGGGCGCGTCATCGGCTGATTAACTCGAGTTAAAACGCTCTTGCCAAACACTAACACTGAGCAACGAGCAACGGTCGACCATGATCGGTGTCAGTTTGTATGACAAATAATTGGCTAAAAATATGTCGTCCCCCCATTCCCATATTAGTGGGACGTCGCGTGACGCGCGGTTCACGGGAACACGGTGGTCGATTTTGGACGACTGACTAAGAAGTGTTCCACCACCACCACCGGGAAGGATCGGGGGGGTGTAATTCATGACACCCTGTGACACCGTATTTTGACAACACCCCGATCCACGATCGCGTTCCGTCGAGAGCGAGTGCGAGTGCTTTCCTCACCAGAGTGGCATCAACATATTTGCACCTCTTCAAAAATGCTACCGAACCGTGGCATCATGATTCATCCGTCGAGAAAAAGGCGTCCTAATAGGTGAACGAGGTGGTGCACGCGCGGGGAGACTTATGTGAAGGTGGAAAATCGTGAAGAACCACTGAAGTCATCGCGCAAGAATGCACACGAAAAAAGGATGATTCTCACCTGTTCCGGCGAATGTGCGCCGGCTCGAAAACCGTCGGCATTTGGAGTCGAGGGTGTTTTCGTTTTCGCACATCCTTTTTCCATCGGAGAAAATCTTTCACGACAGAAATAGCCACAATGTTAGAGTAGAAGCAGAAGAGAGAAAAAATAAG
>KE524597.1:12895-57122 GCA_000441895.2 Anopheles sinensis | reverse complement strand
AATTTTATTTCATTTTTCGAAATCATGTCAGTTCATATGGTGGTGATTGTAGTAATTTTTTCTCGTGAAATACTATGCCCTGTATTCCTGAAGTCTAGACGAACCGGTTGATCTATGGAAAGCAAATAAGGGTCGTTAAAACCCTAATTTATCACCCATGGAATTGCACACACTATTCTATTTTTGCGATCAATTAACCGTGTCGAATGGGGTGTTTTCTTCCTCGTTTTCCTCTTTTCCACCTATCCACCAGGGTGTGTGGGTGTGGAATGATAAACTCTCGCTGGACAAACGCGACCGGACATGGTTCGGAGGAAACGCAATGGGCAAAAAATAACCTCATCACAACAAGGGTGGCTGTTCCATCCCTAATGGGAAGGCGATGATCGTGATCGGTTGCTTCGATTTCCCAACGCTGCACACGCACGCATGCACGATTCTTCGTGCGTGAAGCGCGCTGCCGATGAATAATTCAAATCCAGAGTTGGAGGGAAACAACCCTTAGAAAGGGGAAGGGTAAAGGGGAGAAAGGAGCCGATTCCGCCGGGAAAGCCATCTCTCCGGGAAAGTGAAAACCCTTACGGGAGGAGAGTGTGAGAGAGTGAGAGAGTATTCGCGGAAGGAAATGGAAATCTTCTCCGTTTCTCGTTGGAAAAGCGCTCTCGTTGAAGTTCCATCACCGGCTCGCGAGAGATAAAGGCGAGTCGTGCGGATTTCTTTGCTCTCGAGGGCTGTTAAGCATAACGCGTTGCGCTCTCCTACCGGCCCTCCTCTCCCTTCAACCCCTTTCTTCTTCTCCCCCACCAAACTCACGCATGCGCACTTCGGAACAGCGTCAGAACGGGCGCCTACTTCATTTCTCTGCCCGACGTTCGAGCGCGCTGAGCTGGCGTAGAACCGCGTTTCGTCTATTTATTTTATTTTTCGTTTTTCGTTTTTCGCCTCCCTTCATTTCCCACCCACCCCCCACACAATATTTTTCCCTGCTCTCCCTTCTCGATGGATGGCGGCGAACGACTGAAGCGCAAGGCGGAAAGTTTTCGAAGGCAAGTTTTCCGGGACGGGCGGGAGCGGAAAAACAAACGTGTTTGGGTGTGTGTGTCACGTAGAATGGTCACAGCGGGACACTCGGTGCGGGAAATCGGGGCGGGAAAATCTCGTACTCGCACGAAGTGGAAAGACAGCTGAGGTGCATTCCATGGGCGTTTTCCATACGTTCTCCACCAGAAGATGGACTTCTTGCACCAGTGCTTGTGTGTGCGTGTGTGTGTAAATGTGTCCGTAATGCGTCCCACACTGGTCGGAAAAGTCGGTGAAAAGTGTCATTATTTTTGGCATACGTTTTCCCACGGCTGTCAGAGGGAAAAGAGTGTTTTGCGCCGGCGCAAACGATCGTCCTCGGAACGTTAGGGACATGCGCGGCCACTACCTGCACACACACACACACACACGGGGAAAACGATAGAACCAGATCGATAGGTTGGACCCCGGTTGTGGCGACGATTTTCGCAGCTCGAGCTTCACTCTTCGCTCGCTCTTCAAAAACGACCGACGTCTTAAGTTATTCGTCTCGGGGATGACTTGAGCTTTTTCCTTCTTCCCAACAACTGTTCTGCTCTTCTGGTGTGGAAAAGTGTGCAGGAAAGAAAAACGTACGTCCTCTCTACCGTCCGCCCGCCCTCCGGGGGACCCTCGGTTTGGGTGTTTGAGCGTGCGCCGCGTTTCCGTGAACACCGAGTGAGATGGGAAAATTTTTCTAAGTCCCCTTTCGAAACGGGTGTTAGAAAATTTTCGCCATCGACCGCCGAACACCCCCGGGTGTTAGATCTGACTTGTGAATCGAATGTGACTGGTGTTGGATCTGTGACAAGTCGCAGGTTGCAAGTATTTGCAATACTTTGCGCACAACAGTTTGTGAAGAATAATTTTGGAGAAATTTTTAAAGTTTCCAAAAATGTGCAATTGTGAGCCAATAAGAGAAAAAGTTTGTGTTTTTTTCCAAAATTTCTTTAAAAGATTATTTCCCAACGATTTTCTGGGAACTTGGAGGATATGGTGTGTGGTTCAATAACGTGTGTTTTTTTTTAGTGAAAAACGTGGCTCTTATTGGCGTCAATTGCAATCGAGCATCCATGGTGCAACAATAATGTGATCGTTAATATTTAATTGTGTGTTGAATTTATTTTTTTCCGATTTTCCCACAGTTTAAGTCAGTGGAAATTCAGCGGACTTATAACTTGAGTCTGACCAGCAAGAGCACGTCTCCAAAAAAAAAACGGAGGAGGAAAAGTAGTTAGTGGTGAATTAGTTGAAGAAATTCAAGTGACCTCCGATTTTACTACACTCTCTCTTCCCCTTACACGAAAAGAAAAGCCGAAAGGTGTAGCAGTGGTGTTTTTCCGTGATCCATACACCCCCTTCAGAGGAAGAAAAAAGGGGGGAAGAGAAGAAGCGCCTGTCAAAAAAAAATCGAAGAGGATCTAGTTGTTTAAGTTTTGCCTAGTTTTCGAGTTTCGAGTTCTGTTAAGTTTGTTTCAATTTTTTGTGTGTGTAAGAAACCCAACTACGCAAACAAATATCGACTCGTACCGTGATCACGAGTGTGTGTGTGTGCGCGCCTGTTCCTTAATTCTGGATTAAGGATGCAACGACCGAATCCAAATCAGCCGCCGTTTCAGCAGCTGCCGCTTCAGCAGCAGCAGCAGCAGCAGCTGGTGCAGCAACACCAGCAGCAGATGCACCAGCAGTCGTCGACGGTGATGCAACAGTCGTCGTCGACAACCATGCAGCAGCAGCACCAGCAGCAGCAGCAGTTCATGCAGCGGCAGGAGTTTACGCAGCAGCAGCAGCAGTTCAGCAGCTCCCAGCAAAGGATTAGCCGCTCGGAGCAGCACTCCGTCAGCCGCCAAGTGACCCAGCAGCGAGGTTAGTTGCGGCCGAAACCGAGGCCGCCTTGCGTGGGAAGGTGGTCGGTGGCCGTCGCCTTTTGCTCGCAAGAGCATTATATAACTCCACGACCCGGCGTTTGCAAATTGGGGGTTTTTTTTCCACCTATCGGAGGAAAAGTGCTCCAGTGCTATCGGCGACGAAGTGTGCTGTGATAAATCTTTCCTCCAAAGGACTGCCAAAACCTGCTTCAAGTGGTTCAAGTTACATCCCATACAAGCGTGTAGGCCACTCAAAGAAACTTTTGGCAGATATAGGGAACCAACCTTTAGTCCTCCGGAAACATGCTCAGAATTTGGGGAGCAAAGAATTTTCCAAATGCCTGGACTAAGAGGCCGACTTTTGGGACTTCCGAAATGCTAGCACCAGCTTCTTATAGTCCACCGCCTTGCAGATGCCAGCCGTGTGTGTTCGCTGCGCTGCGCGGCTGCGAATGTGCTAAAAATATGCTCGGTGAAAAACGTTATTTTTAGTGTCACGAAAAATTCTCACTCAACGCTCACGCGCGCGTACTCATCGCCCAGTTGGGCGCAGGATCAGGAATGTCGTATCGTTGTTTTTTCCCTCCTCTCCCAGTCTCCCAGTTTGATTTCTTCCATCCCCCCACGGATTGCTTCCGCGCGAACACATCTGTGTGTGTGTCCCATAAAGCGGAAATGGGAGACACCAGCGACGTCCCCAGCTCGGCTCGTCTTCTTCTTCTCTAGTCCATTCATGTCGCTTTATTTTTCTCGCTTGTGTGCGTGGGCGTAGAAGGGACATCGAACGAGAGAGAGAGAGTGGGGTGGGAGGATTAAAATGAATGGTAAATTTAAAAGAAAACTCTTCTCGCCGTGTCTCCGAGCCCAAGGGTCCGCTGAAAACCCAAAAAAGAGATACAGCTCGGAGGGGAGGAAAACGTAATGAAATCGAGTGTTAAAAATTGCGTATTTTAAGAAAACGCAAACACGCTACTTTCCACAAGCCGCACACCGGTTGGAAAGTGCTAGAAACCACACCACCACCATCACCAAGGGGAAGGAAAACTGTGCTAGATGGACCACATTTCCGTGTGTCACTCGGTTCGCAGGGAAGAAGGTATTTTTTCGCCCTCTCCGGGGTGACAATTTCACAATTTGGAACGTGCGAGTGGGCGTTCTGAACCTCGCGGGAAATGTTCCAAAAGCGTCCTCGTGTGCCAAGGCTTGCCAGTGAATTCCTGAACACCCACCTCGGTTTTCTTAACGCGATGATGTTTTAAATGTTTCAGCAGTTGTTTCCTTTTAACTCAAAACTCAATTTAAAGTAATGACATACAAGCAAGTAGGAAAACATCCTTGCCTTTCATAGAACCAAATGTCGTTTGTCAAGCAAATCACCTTCCAATGGCACGCCCATGCATTGAGTTGCCTGCATACCATTTGACTCCGAGGCGACTATGAAATTTGATTCCATTGCGTTGATGATAACTTTGCTCTGCTTTCACGCGTCGTCAATAAAAACACGGACAACATTGAGACCAGCGTTACGCGTAACGCGCGCCATATCGAAGGGCTGGCCAGTTTCCAGTTCTAGGTCAAGACGGTGCCGGGCCGTATCTGGACCGGGCAAAACCAGACCGAACCTACCGAAGAAACAGAGAGGAGAACCTTCACCCACCATAAGAGGGATGGGGAGCAGCGGAGTGTTGTCATTTGCCCATCCGTGGCTACTGGCGGCTTAAATTTCCGTCCCCGGCCGGAGGACGGAGACCGGAGACCGGTTGCCTTCAGCGGTGGGTTCGCCATATTTGGAACTAAACAGTGAAACATGTCGCGCCGGCCATGCCGAGGCGCCCGTCTCTCACGAGCGGGTGTTGATTAGTGGTCGTTTTGTTTTGCTGCCCGACTTTAATTGTTGCTAGCCGACGGCGAACTGGAGTGTCGACTTTTATTTGCTACTACCATCCGAGTTCACGATCGTGTTTGAATCTCCCCCTCACTGATTGAGACTAAAGATCTCAAATGGGACTCCGAAAACCGATTCGCGTCGGGAGAACCATCCGGCCGAGCATGGCGTGTTGCAATGTCTCTACACTTGTCACATCACTTCAGATGTCAATCTATATTATGGTTGTGCTGCAACCGTTCGGTCATATTCTACGTCAGCTGCGAAATGGGAAAGGAGTAAGAAAATGAACTTTTTCTTCCGGAAATTAATGGATCTGTGTGGTATATTATGCATTTAAACGAAAATCATTGAAAATGAAATCTATTTGATTAAACTGAAACGGTTTTATTTTTAAGGATCTCAAAGAATAATTGTAATATTTACATTTCTGTGCAACAAAAACGGGTACTGATATTTCATGCACCTCCCGTAAGCCGTTATCAGCCATGCAAACCAATCAATGGATGCAGAAGTAAAATAAAAACTAAGACCTCCGTTTTGCGAAGGAAGCCATCCATGGAAGTGGAAAATTAATGCAGACCCCTAACGGCTCTCCTCTCGGTGCCCGTCGCGGTCAAAGCAAAGCAAAACAAAACACAACAACGAAAAAAAAATGTATGCCATTTCACATATTGCACCGCTTGGTGAAAGGCTCCGGTGGTGGTTTTTCCTGCGTTTCATTTTCCCTCCCTCCTTCTTGTGGTCACTTTTGTGGTATGTGTGGTGGTGACCTACGCGATCGGCGGAGGATCAATTCCACGCACTCTCGCGGCTCGACCGGAACGATCGCTTAAGTCGCAACATTTGATTGCACAAACGGGAGAAAGGCCAGGGCTCGGTAATGAAAACCACCTCATCCGATATGATACACATCCGCACAAATCCCGGTGGGCCACAAACCTATGCTTCGGTGGGCGCTAATGTGCCCCTTTGCTTCAATCCATTGGAAAATGAGGGGGAGGGGCATTGAAGGGGTGAAATGAAAATGAAACTCTTTTTTTCCTCTGCCCGGAGCAGATCGTTGTACCCTTTCCTATATGTGTGCAATGGTTGCATTATGATCGCCAATGCTTTGCTAATTACATAAGGCGAAACGGTGAAATGCGCTTGGAAGGTTGTTGATGTAAGTAATCGATCAAAGATTAAATCGGAGTGATTATCTAAGGGTGCATTGAATGAATTATTGAATAATTTACTATGAATAACTGAAAACGTATATTTACATTGAAAGATTAATTCGTTTTGATGAATTACATTCCATTGGTTGGAGAATTGTTATGTTTCCTGCCGCCTGACATTTATTTCCGTTCAGATAAGATGTAAGACCTTGCTCGCTCGAAGGGAACATTAAAACGAGTACGTTTCTAAACCATTCCAACATAAGCGGACAAATTCCCTCAACACCCTTTTACCCGGAGCGCATCAGTTAACCCTTTTGGAATCTGCTACAACTTGTCGCTTAGTACCATTTCTGTCGACTCGTCAGACGAGCTGGAGCCCTTTTTCGGATCCGTCGATGTGTTGCGTTTATTAGGCGATGCATTTTGCATTTATTAAACCAAGCTCTGGTGGTGGTTCAGCACCGGCTCTAACTAGAACGTTGGCGAACTGGGGCTGTTTGCTCCAACTTGTCTCTCGTTGCTCGCCGCTCGAAGGTCCCACTCCATTTAGTGACGACCATATTTCGTGACGGCACGCGTCAAATGTGACGCACGAGTGAGTGCGCGCAAGTCCTCGATATCCGTCTGATGGCTTGAAGGAACAGAGAAAAAACAGACATGTTCACCCACCGGAAAGGGAAGATCTCGAAGAAGCGGAGGAGGAAACAACAACTAGAAATAAATTCACTCCAGCACGAGAACGCTAGAGAACGCGGCGAAGGCGATGCATCACACATTATCCGCAGTTCGGTTGCGGAATTTGCTGATGCATTACGGCAGTTTGCTTATTTATTCTTCCCTCATCCGGGCTAAGCCCGACGATCACTGATTTTACGCTGCACTGCATCTCCCCTTCGATTCCATAACTGTTTACGTCTTTCCCCTGTTTCCGTGGGCTCCAGTGCTACACCTGAACAAACCATATCTCCCCAATCTGGCCAACCAACGGCAGAAAGGAGACGCCAGAAGGTAAAGGCACGACGACGGGATGGTCTGTTTGTAGAACGAGGCTCAAACGTCCGCCAGACCGGAGCGTCGGGAGTAATCGGTCGTTAGCAGTGGTTCGACTCGGAGGAGTTCTGCAGGCCTGCTACTAGTTTGTATCCGGAAGACATGAAGTGAAGCAACTGTCAGAAGTGTGTGTTTTGCGTTCCACTAACTTGTGACACGATTGTGACACAGACCGGCGAACGTTCAACCCTGATATCTTATTATCAACAATCGTCCAAGGTGAATACAAATAGTATTTACCAGCAGCGAGCGAACAAAGTTGCAAAAGCTGTGAGCAATTTGTTTTACCCTCCAATGAAAGTAAAGTGCAATTTACAATCAACATTTAAAGTGACACAAATCGGTTCAAAAGTTTGATAAGAGGAGTATAGTATTTTCAAAAAGACACACAGTTTTTAAAGTATAGAAATAACTAATTGAACTTCGTCTGATCTCAACACAACAGTAAAAATAAACATATTTGAAATTTTACAAAACTTCTAGAGGTTAAAGCCAAAGTTTTCTTTACTCGATCTTAGTTATTAAAGTGTGGGAATAGACAACATTCCAAAGCTTTACAAACATTAGTCCTAAGCACTTCTATAATCTTGTATTATATCTTGAGTTCTCATGTCTCGTAGTTAGTCTTGTCCCTTCGTATGTGTAAGTGTTTGCAAAGTTCGAAAAACACAATACAGAGTGTCCACATCTGTGGTCCACGACGGATTCGCTTACCAACTGGCACATTTTCAAGAATAGGACATTTCCCTGTTTTCCCCATCCAAACGCCAAACGTCTTCCGTGGCGCAATCTGTTCAACACCCGAGACACGTTTCTTCGGCTACGAAGGGGTCACTGTGCGTTAAAAATAGGTTTAACCTAACGTCGTTCCGTTGCGTAATCGCTTCCCTGTAACCGGCCAGAAGGAAAGCCGCCCGTTCTCGAGCGACTAAAATTACATCACACGCACGACGATCTGTGCAAGCTCCTGCACGAGCTTTCCTACGACCGTCGGGCGGTTGAACTCAAGTGTTTCCCATGCGATTATCACGAGTGTGTTTTGGTGGATGCTGCTAAAATATAATACTTCAAATTCGAAGGCAAAGCAAAAATGTTACCACCGTGTTGTTACCGAGAGAATGATGCAGATAAACATGACCTTGACCCATAAACTAGAGCTAGGCTTCTTCTTTTAAGAGGCAGTGGCCCTCTTAGTATTCCACTTTCACTTCCCAAGGTGTGCCAAGGTGCACATGAACTTGAACTGTTGGGGGTTGACCGCTGTTGGCTCCGTTTGTTGGCTTGTACAGGTGTTCTGTCCCATCTGATACATAAACCAGACTTACATTATGTAGTTATCCGAGTTAAAGTAGTGTTCATATTTAGTACTGACTTTGTTTTAGTTTTATTTGTTTTTAGTTTAATAGTTTACTTTCGTGTAGTTGGTGTCTGGATGGGTTTAGTTCACATACTTTTCATTTGAATTTTATCTGACTTGAGTTTTGGTTTTCGTTCGTTTATCCTACAGTGCAACAGCAGCATGGTGGATTCATACAGCAGAGCACCACACCGCTCGCGTCCATAACGCCCGGTGTGCAGACACCGACTCCGGTAGGAGTTCCGTTCGTACAGCAGCAGCAGCAGCAGCCAAGCTACGGCGTGGCGGCCCCGACCCCGACCGGACCCGGTGACTACTCGCCGCCGGTGTTCGAGCAGATCTTCAAGAACTCGCGCTTTGCCCAGGGCGGCAACGCGCTGTTCGAGGGCAAGCTGAAGGGCAACCCGAGGCCGGAGGTTTCGTGGACTCGAAAAGGCGCACCCCTTCTCGACTCCGCGAAGCACCGGCTGAGCTACAACCTATCGACCGGGGCCGTCTCGCTGCTGATCAACCAGATTGGACCGGGTGACGAGGGCGAGTACACGTGCAAGGCGCGCAACGCCGTCGGCGAGGCGATCTGCTCGGTGTTCATCCAACCGGAGGGCATGCCGACGCCGCAGTTCCAGCAGGTTCGTCGGGAGACGATCCAGCAGCAGAGCAGCGTCAAGCAGCAGCAGCAGCAGTACACCAACGGCTACTCGCACACGGAGGAGGAGTTCAAGGTGGACACGTTCGAGTACCGGTTGCTGCGTGAGACGTCGTTCCGCGAGTCGATCACGCGCCGCTACGCGGGCGAAACCGATGCTCAGCTGATCACGACGATCGACCGGGCCCTGGGCCCCGCGTCTGCCCCGCAAATCGGCCAGAAGCCACGCAACTCGAAGCTGGTCGAAGGCTCGGATGCGGTGTTTAGCACGCGCGTTGCGGCCAACCCGCGTCCGCGCCTGTCGTGGTTCAAGGACGGCCAGCGCATCATCCCGTCGGCGGACAAGTACGAGGTGAGCTACTCGAACCAGCAGGCCACGCTGCGCGTCCGGAATGTGAGCGCGCGCGACTCCGGCCACTACACACTGCTGGCCGAGAACGTGCAGGGCTGCCAGGTGTCGTCGGCTGTGCTGGCCGTCGAACCGGCTCACGAGCAACAGCAGCAGGTCACGGTTGAGCGTGCGACCTCGCTGGTGGCCGAGCAGCAGCAGCAGCAGTATCAGCAGCAGTTCATCGAGAGCTCCTCGGAGGCGACCAAAGCGCTGTCGCCGTCGTTCGTGACACTGCTGCAGGACGCGGAGACGACGGAGGGCAAGATGGTACGCTTCGACTGCCGCGTGACGGGCCGGCCGTACCCGGAGGTGGCCTGGTACATCAACGGCAACCTGGTGACGGACGACGCGACGCACAAGATCCTGGTGAACGAGGCCGGCAACCACTCGCTGATGATCACCAGCACGAACCGCTTCGATCACGGCATCGTGACGTGCGTGGCGCGCAACAAGAGCGGCGAGGTGGCCGCCCAGGCCAAGCTGGTCGTGTGCGAACGGGAGCAGATCGTCGCGCCGAAGTTCGTCGAGCGCTTCACCACGGTGAACGTGAAGGAGGGCGAGCCGGTGCGGCTGTTTGCGCGCGCCATCGGTACGCCGCTGCCGCGCATCACCTGGCAGAAGGACGGCATCCCGATCATGCCCGGACCGGAAGTGCAGATCTGCAACGACGAGAACGGCTGCACCACTGTCGACATCCCGCGAGCGAAGGCGTCGGACGCGGCCTGGTACCAGTGCACGGCGCAAAACGTCGCCGGTACCACAGCCACCCGGGCCCGTCTCTTTGTCGAAACTCCGAAGGGACCGGCGCCGGAGCAGAAGCGTCTCAATCTACCACGCCCGACCAAGGTCATCCAGCCGGAGTAAGTACACCGCCTTGCTGGCATCCTCGACATCAGCTTAATCGCGTGTTTGCGCTCCCTTTCTTCCAGGGCAATGCCGGAACCGGAAATTATCTATCTTCGTCATGTCGAGCGTGCGGCTCCGCACATGCCACCGAAGGAGGAGGACCGCATCTATCCACCGCCGAAGTTCATCGTCCCGCTCAGTGACGTTGCTCAGGTCGAAGGTGGAAAGGTGCACTTCGAGGCCCGCATTGAACCCGTCTCAGATCCAACGATGCGCGTTCAGTGGTTCCTCAATGGCAATCTGATTCAAGCGAGTAAGTTCAAATCCCTCGAACTCCACGCGAACACACGGTTCGTTAAACGTTTCCTTGTTTTTCTCAGGCTCCCGTGCGAATACCACGTACCAGTTTGGATTTGTCGCACTCGATCTGCTGACGATCGTGATGGAGGATAGCGGCGAGTATCTGTGCCGCCTGTCGAGCTCGACCGGAGTGGCCGAATCGCGTGCGATGCTGAGTGTCCAGCCGAGACCGCCGATCGAGCAGCAGCCGCAGCATCCTTCGTCGCTGGACCAGATCCAGCATCTGGAAGATTACTCGAAGTACGTGCGCACCGAAAGCATCGAAGAGGTGATCAACCAGAAGCCGGCGTTCACGCGGCCGCTGCAGGATCTGGGCGACCTGGAGGAAGGTCGCAATGCGCACTTCGAGGCGCAGATCACGCCGGTCAGCGATCCGACCATGCGCGTCGAGTGGTACAAGGACGGAAGGCCGATCACGGCCAGCTCGCGCATTACGGCCATCTTCAACTTTGGCTACGTGTCGCTCAACATCATGCACCTGCGGGCGGAGGACGCTGGCACCTACACGGTGCGTGCGGTCAACCGCATCGGGGAGGCGATCAGCACGTCCAAGATCGCCGTCGTCAGCAAAGCGCCGGTTACGGGCGATCTGGGCATCTCCGAGCAGCGCAACTACATCCAGAAGATTGAGGAACTGGAGCAGTACCAGAAGTACCAGAACCAGAAGTTCTACGAGGAAACGCCCGAGAGCACGCAGCGACCGGAGTTCAAGAGTCCGGTGTCGGACCAGCTGAATGTGCGCGAGGGTGGCTTTGCGCACTTCGAGGCCCGCCTCGAGCCGGTTGGTGATCCGACGCTGCGCGTAGAGTGGCTCAAGGACGGCCATCCGGTGGAGGCGAGCTCGCGCATCACGTCGTTCTGCAACTTCGGCTACGTGGCGCTCACGATCAAGCAGGTCACCGTGCACGACGTTGGCAACTACACGTGCCGTGCGTACAATTCGCTCGGCGAAGCGCACGTGACCGCCCGCCTGACGGTCGTTACGCGCCAGGACATCATCGTCGACTCGCAGACGAGCCATATGGGCATGGAGAAGATCCAGTACCTGGAGGACTCGTCGCGCTACACGCGTACGCAGGAATCGGTTGAGCAGGTCGTTCAGCAGCAGCCCCGTTTCCTCGGACCGCTGAAGGGAACGAACCGCATTGTGGAAGGCCAGCGGGCGCACTTCGAGGCCCGCCTCGAACCGCAGTCCGATCTGACGATGCGTGTCGAGTGGTACCACAACGGTCGCCCGTTGATGAGCGCCAACCGCATTCAGACGTACCACGACTTTGGCTACGTGGCGCTGGACATTTTGGACGTGCGCGCCGAAGACTCGGGCACCTACACGCTGGTCGCAGCGAACAGCTCCGGACAGGCGCAGGTCGAGGCGGCAATGGTTGTTGAGAGTAAGTACCAACAACGGTAACCGCAATGGAATGTTCATCTGCTTACTCTTAACTATTCTATCTATTCATTCCATTTACTTTTAAAGAATCAAAAACGTTTTGACTGAGACAAACATATCATAACCCCCAATTAGAAGCATACAACTAACAGTAAAGTTTAGGGATGTTTTGTTTGTTCTTCTTGACAAAGTTTTGAGTAAAATAGTCTGCGTGGCACTACTCCACGTATTAGCATTGCTTCAATAAAAAGTTACACTTATTAAGCCCATTTTCTATTTAAAAGCCAGGGTTGTTTTGGTCATAAAATAATGTTACTTTCATATTAACTAATAAGACTTCACAAACTAACGCTTTGGCCAATCGGAGGAGTTGTGTTTGAAGGACACATAAAACCATTGCTTAGAGGTCAATAGATTGTAGTTCCGTCACCCATTGCTTCAACGGATTGCTCACTATAAACACACAGTATGGTTCAACCTTGCAATTTGGGGAGAATCCAATGACGCGACTGACGCGATGACGAGTCCAAGCTTCTGGTTCGATACGCTTTGCCACTTATTTATAGTGTAAGTGAAAGTACGTGTTGTAACTAAACTTAAACACCTCTCATCGCGATCGTCGCGTCTAACATGTGATACAAGTAGATCATCGTTGAATCGTACTGGTCGGTTACTCAATGGTCCTTTTTAACCAATGTTTTGCTTCCTTTGCAGCTCGTGCCGCCATCGATACCACTAGCATGCACAATGTGGTCGAACGTTCGCAACAGAAGGTCGACAAGCAGTTCGTGGAACCGCAGTACCAGATTGAGGAGCTGTGCAAATCGAAACCGATCTTCACGCAGCCCCTTTCGGATCCGCAGCCGGTTGGTGAAGGTCGTAACATTCACCTAGAGTGCAAGCTGGAACCGCTGGGTGATCCGACGATGCGCGTCGAATGGTACCACAATGGACGCCCGATTACGATCGGTTCGCGCTTCAAGACGTACTATGACTTTGGCTTTGTGGCGCTGGACATTCTGCACTCGACGGCAGCAGATTCGGGCGAGTACACGGTTCGTGCAACGAACCAGCTCGGATCGGCCCACACGTCGGCGTGCGTGCGTGTTATCACGCGCTCGGATGTTATTACCGAGGCGCAGAGTGAGATGTCCGTCGAGCAGATGCAATACCTCGAGGATGCGTCGCGCATGCGCCGCGACGTACTGGAGGACATCACCGTCATGTCGCCGCCACAGTTTGCCCGCTCGCTGCACAACATCGAAACGTTCGAGGGCACGAACATTCACCTGGAATGTCGCCTGCAGCCCGTCGGTGATCCGACGATGCGCGTCGAGTGGTTCGTGAACGGAATGCCGGTGAAGATTGGCCACCGTTTCCGACCGGCGTACGAGTTCGATTACGTCGCGCTCGATCTGCTCGGTGTGTACGCGGCCGATTCGGGTGTGTACACGTGCCAGGCCCGCAACTCGCTCGGTGAGGCGGTCAACTCGTGCTCGGTGCGCATCATGGCCAAGAAGGACCTCATCATGGAGACGCAATACCCGGCCGGGCTGGAGAAGCTGCAGTATCTGGAGGATATTGCCCGCTACCGCAAGACCGAGTACGTCGATGAGATCGTCAACGTGAAGCCGCGTTTCCTGACCAAGCCGAAGAACATCGATCGCGCGCAGGAAGGTGGCCATGCGCACTTTGAGTGCAAGCTGGAACCGGTCACGGATCCGAACTTGAAGGTAGAGTGGTACAAGAACGGAATGCCTATCACCGTGGGACATCGGTTCCGTCCGATTCACGACTTTGGCTACGTGGCGCTGGACATTGTCGATCTGATTGCCGAAGATACCGGTACCTACATGTGCCGTGCGGTGAATCTGGTCGGCGTGGACGAGATCGCCGTCCAGCTGACGTGCCGTGGATCACAGCAGATCCTCACCAACACCCAGAACGAAATGGGACTCGAGCAGATCCAGTACCTGGAGGAGAAGACCAGGCAGCAGCGCTCGGAGTATCTGGACGAGATGACGACCCAGGCGCCCACGTTCACCACCTCGCTGAAGCACATCGAGATCAAGGAGGGACAGCGTGCTCACTTCGAGTGCCGACTGATCCCGGTGTCTGATCCGACGCTGCGTGTCGAGTGGTACCACAACGAGGCCCCGGTCAAGACGGGCTCTCGCTTTACCGAAACGAACAACTTTGGCTTTGTGGCGCTGGACATTATGGGCTGTCTGGCCGATGACTCCGGCACGTACACGTGTCGTGCTGTGAACGCCCTCGGGGAGGCCGTCACGTCGGCCACTTGTGTGGTTCACACGCGCAAGAGCATCTATTCGGAGACTCAGCACGAACATGCGCTCACTAGCTTGCGCTACCTGGAGGACAACTCGCGCTACCAGCGTGAAACGGAAGTCGATGAGGTGATTACGCAGGCGCCGGTGTTTACGCTCCCGGTGAAGGATGTTAAGGTGGCCGAAAACCAAGCGGTCCACTTCGAGGCCGCCTGGTGCCGGTCGGTGATCCGAAGATGCGCGTCGAGTGGCTCCGCAATGGAGTCCCGATCGAAGCGTCCAACCGTACGACGACGATGCACGATTTCGGCTACGTTGCGCTTAACATGAAGTACGTGAACCCCGAGGACTCGGGCACGTACACGTGCCGTGCGACCAACGATCTCGGACAGGCCGTCACGTCGGCGAAGCTGATGGTCCAGTCGAAGGCTTCGCTGGATTTGGAAACGCAAAACGAAAGCGCACTGGAGAAGATCCACCAGCTGGAGGACGCCATTCGCTTCCATCGTCGCGAAGAGGAGGATGTGGCCGTCACGCAGCCACCGAAGTTTACCACGAAGCTGCACGGACCGACGAACCTGGTCGAGGGACAGAGCGCTCACTACGAGTGCCGCATCGAGCCGTACCCGGATTCGAGCCTGAAGGTCGAGTGGTTCCACAACGGGCAACCACTGACGACTGGCCATCGGTTCCGTACCACGTACGACTTCGGTTTCGCCGCTCTGGACGTGCTGACCGTGTACGCCGAAGACTCGGGCGAGTACACGTGCCGCGCGACGAACCATCTCGGCACGGAATCGTCCTCGATTTCGCTCAATGTTACGCCGAAGGCGGGTATTGTGCGCGAGACGCAACACGAGGGAGCGCTGGAGAAGATCCAGTACCTCGAGTGCGACGCACGCTTCGGTCGCAAGGGTGAGGACGAGATGTACGTGGCTGAGAAGCCGCAGTTCGGACGCCCGCTGAAGAACGCCAGCGTCGGCGAAGGCCTGCCGGTGCATCTGGAAGCCACACTGACGCCGGTCAACGATCCGACCATGAAGGTGGAGTGGTACTGCAACGGACGCCCAATCCAGCAGGGACACCGGTTCAAGACGACGTACGACTTTGGTTTCGTAGCTCTCGACATCCTCTATGCGCACGCTGAGGACACGGGAACTTACATGTGTAAGGCTAAGAATGCTATCGGGGAGGCTGTTACGACATGCGCTGTTAAAGTCACAGGTAAGATTCGAACGGTAACGATAGAGTGCTCAAATCGTTTATAACACTTTTCTCTCTGTTTAGCAAATGCTGGTTTATATTTGGAGACGCTTGATGAGCAGCGACTGCAAAAGATTAAGGAATTGGAGAGCTACCAGAAACCACACGCCCCTGACGTCGAACCGGCGAAGCAGAAGCCAGTCTTCCTCACGCCTCTGACCAGCTTGGAGAACCTGAAGGAAGGCGACTACGCTCACCTGGAATGCCGCGTGGAACCGATCAACGATCCGAACCTGAAGATCGAATGGTTCATCAACGGCAAGGCGATCCGTGCCGGACACCGCTTCCGCACGACGCACGACTTTGGCTACGTCGCGCTGGACATTCTGTACGTGTACGGCGAGGACAGTGGTACGTACATGTGCAAGGCGACGAACCAGGTCGGCGAGGCGGTCAGCACGTGCAACATTCGTGTCACCAACAAGCGCAACATCATCTTCGACTCGCAGCATCCGGATGGACTGGAGAAGATCCAGAAGCTGGAAGCGCATGTGCGCCCGTCGCGGCTGGAGCTTGACGAGCCGGAGGTGACGGCTCCGCGGTTCGTGACCGAGCTGCGTGGAACGACCGAAATCCACGAGGGACAGACCGCTCACTTTGAGGCACAGGTCGAACCGATCCACGATCCGAACCTGCGCATCGAGTTCTACCACAACGGTAAGCCGCTCCAGTCGGCGTCACGGTTCCATATCACGTTCGACTTTGGATACGTGGCGCTGGACATCCAGCATGTCGTTGCTGAGGACGCAGGCGAATACACCGTGAAAGCGATCAACGCGAAGGGACAGTGCAAGTCGTCGATCCAGATGAAGGTGACGGCGAAGGGAGCGATCATCTCGGAGACGCAGCACCCGGAGGGACTGGACAAGATCAAGCAGCTGGAGGGCGTGAGTCCGTTCCGTCGGCCGGAGGTGCAGGATGCGGTCACCAAGCAGCGACCGGTGTTCACGCAGCCCCTGCAGAACATTGACTTCGTTGCCGAGGGTCAGACGGCGCACTTCGAGTGCCGGTTGATTCCGGTCGGCGATCCGAACCTGAAGGTCGAATGGTTCCGCAACGAGAAACCGCTGGAGGACAGCTCGCGCATCAGCAAGCAGCACGACTTTGGCTTCGTCTCGATGGATCTGCAGCATGTGCGCGAGGAGGATGAAGGCGTGTACATGTGCCGTGCAATCAACCCGCTGGGCGAGGCCGTCACGACGGCGTCGATGCGCGTGCGCACGAAGGCCAGCATTCAGATGGATTCGCAGCATCCGGAGGGTATGAAGAAGATCATCGCGCTCGAGCAACCGCACCAGCAGCGTCCGGAGGATCAGGAAGCTGCGTTTGAGAAGCCAATCTTCACGCAGCTGCTGACGGGCCCGTCGGAGCTGTGGGAAGGACAGCATGCGCACTTCGAGGCGCGTGTCGTACCGGTCGGCGATGCGAGCATGAAGTACGAGTGGTACGTGAACGGTGTCGAGCTGAAGATGGGCTCGCGCTTCCGCACTACGAACGACTTCGGGTTCGTTACGCTCGACATCAACTCGACGGTGGCGGAAGACTCCGGTGTTTACATGTGCAAGGCGATCAACCGCGCCGGTGAGGCCGTGTCGTCGACCACGATGAAGATCAAATCGAAGGCGTCGATCGCCGGTGAACCGCTGCTTCCGGAAGCATGGGAAAAGATCCAGCTGAAGGAGGCCGCAATGAACCGCGTGCCGGATATGTTCGTGGACACGACCCCCCAGCAGGCGCCAGTGTTCACCACGCACCTCGAGAGCCACGATAAGCTGCAAGAGGGCCAGCATGTGTACCTGGAGGCCCAGGTGGAGCCCCGTGCCGATCCGAACTTGCGTATCGAGTGGTTCAAGAATGGTATCGCCATCACGACCGGTGCTCGTATTCGCAGTACGTTTGACTTTGGTCTGGTGACGCTGTCCGTCAATGGACTGCGTGCGGACGATTCGGCGATCTACACTTGCAAGGCTACCAACAACCTTGGCGAGGCTGTATCAACCGCTACGCTGAAGATCGACGCTAGCCACTGGCTGCTCGGAGACACGATGCATCCGTCGGCCGTGCAGAAGATCCACGATCTGGAGGCACCGCGCGAAAACCTTCGTGACGTTCCGGAGGCTCAGTTCGAGTCGCCGGTCTTCGTGAGCCACCTGAACAACGTGGAGATCAAGGAGGGCGAGAACGCGCACTTCGAGTGCAACGTTGAGCCGTCGAAGGATCCGACCATGCAGATCGATTGGTTCGTCAACGGAAAGCCACTCCCAACGGGTGCTCGCTTCAAGACCACGTACGACTTTGGATTCGTTTCGCTCGATATTTCTGGCGCGTACGCCGAGGACTCGGGCATCTACACGTGCAAGGCAACGAACAGCAAGGGCTCGGCGTCGACATCGGGATCGCTGCGCTGCACGAGCACCACCACCATGTACCTGGACACCCAGCACCCGCAAGGAAAGGCGGGACTGGAGGCCGTTCAGGATACGGAAGCGGCGCTCGCTAACCGTTACCGTCGTGAGGACTCCAAGCCGGAGGCAACCTTCCCGAAACCGCAGTGGACCGTGCAGCTACAGTCGGAGTTCCGGCTGAACGAGGCCGAATCGCTGCATCTCGAGGGACAGGTCGAGCCGAAGAACGATCCGAACCTGAAGATCGAATGGTACTTCAACGGAAAGGTGCTGGAGCACGGATCCCGCTTCAAGATGACGAGCGATTTCGGTTTCGTGACGCTCGACCTGACCGAGGTCTACGAGCGTGACCAGGGTATCTACACCTGCAAGGCTTACAATCTGGCCGGCGAAGCGTTCACCTCTTCCACAGTGTACTGCGTCACGAAGGAGAGCCTGATTGAGCGTACCCAGCACCCGAAGGGAACGGAAGGACTGGAGAAGATCCAGGATCTGGAGGATTCTCTGCGCCGCCCGGACGGCACTCAGGTCGAGTCGGAGGCTGGACAGGCGCCACGCTTCACTTCGGAGTTTACCGCGATCAGCAACATCGGCGAGGGTGAGATTGCGCACTTCGATGCCACGCTCATCCCGACCGGCGATCAGTCGATGAACATCGAGTGGTTCTACAATGGCAAGCAGCTGGATGCCAGCCACCGTGTGCGTACGGTGTACGCGTTCGGCATGGTGGTGCTGGAGATTCTCGGCACGAAGATCGAGGACTCGGGCAGCTACACGTGCCGCGCTACGAACAAGTGGGGCACGGCGGAGATCAGCGTGCAGCTGGAGTGTGTGGACAAGTCGGCCGGACAGAAGCCGCGCTTCACGACGCAGATCCAGAACCTGGAGGGCCTGAAGGACGGACAGTCGGCGCACTTCGAGTGCACGCTGGTGCCGGTGAACGATCCCGACCTGAAGGTGGAATGGTTCCACAATGGCGCCCCGCTGCGTCACTCGAACCGCATCAAGCCGGTGTCGGACTTTGGCTACGTGCTGCTGGACATTGCGTACGTGCAGAGCCACGACTCGGGCGAATACGTGTGCCGTGCGTCGAACAAGTACGGTGAGGATTCGACCCGTGCGACACTGAAGTGCTTCGGCAAGGGAGGTGTCTACCTGGAGTCGCTGCAACCGGACTCGCTGGCACGCATCCGCGAGTTGGAAAGCCAGGCGGGCGTGAAACAGACGGCCGCTGGTTCGCCGGTCGGTGAGGCACCGCGCTTCACCACCAAGATTTCCGACATCACGAAGCTGGTCGAGGGACAGAGCGCTCACTTCGAGGCGCGTCTGACACCGATCAACGATCCGGAGCTGGTGGTCGAATGGTACTGGAACGGCCAGAAGCTGCCTCACGGACATCGTTACCGCACGTTCCACGACTTTGGCATCGTCATCCTGGACATTCTGTACTGCTACGAGGAGAATTCGGGCGAGTTCGAGTGCCGTGCGACGAACAAGTACGGCTCGGACAGCACCAAGGCCACGCTGAAGTGTATCTCGAAGGCCAATCTCATCCTCGACTCGCAGCTCCCGCGCGGTATGGAGGGTGGACTGGAGAAGATCCAGACGCTCGAGGACTCGCTGGTGCGCACGCGGGACGAGCGCGAGCGGGTTGAGGGTGGACGTGCGCCCGTCTTCACGACGCCCCTGTCCAACATCGACTCGCTGCGCGAAGGCGAAAGTGCTCACTTCGAGGCGAAACTCACGCCGACCGACGACCCGAAGCTGAAGGTGGAATGGTTCTGGAATGGCAAGCCGCTGAAGACGGGCTCGCGCTTCCGCACGTTCTGCGACTTTGGATTCGTCATCCTGGAGATTTCGCCAGTGTACCCCGAGGATTCGGGCGAGTACTCGTGCCGTGCGACGAACGAGTACGGTGAGGCGGTTACGACCTCGACGATGAAGGTACAGGGCAAGCGTAGCATCATTCTGGAGTCGCAGCTGCCGAAGGGCATGGAAGGTACGATCTCGCGCATCGCTGAGCTGGAAGGCCTGGGTATTCCGCACGGAGGACTTGGCTCGCCGGATGACGATACGGGCAAGCCGCCAGAGTTCATCACGACGCCTTCGGACATGACGCTGACGGAGAACTCGCTCGCTCACTTCGAGTGCCGCTTGACGCCGATCAACGATCCGAGCATGCGCGTCGAGTGGTACCACAACGGTAAGGCCCTATGGGCCGGTTCGCGCATCAAGACGATCAACGACTTTGGGTTCGTGATTCTGGAGATCGCCGGCTGCTACCAGCGCGACTCCGGACTGTACACGTGCAAGGCCACCAACCGGCACGGCGAGGCGACGGTTTCGTGCAAACTGACCGTTCGTGGCCGCCAGGGCATCATCATGGAACCGCAGCTGCCCTCGAACTTCCGCACCGGCACGGAGAGCATCCAGAAGCTGGAGGAACAACTGCACAAGCGCGAGGAGCTGCTGGCCGACGAGGAGGAAGGCCGTCCGCCGAAGTTCGTGGTCGAAATCAAGGACAACGTGGACGTACCCGAGGGTGGCCCGGTGCACTTCGATTGCCGCGTCGAGCCCGTGGGTGATTCGTCGCTGCGCATCGATTGGTACCACAACGGCAAGCCCTTCGCCACCGGTTCCCGTGTGCACATGCTGAACGACTTCGGGTTCATCGCGCTCGACATGGACTACGCGTACGTGCGCGATTCCGGTGTGTACGAGTGCCGTGCCACGAACAAGTGGGGAACGGCTTCGACGACCGCGAAGGTTACGGTGGTGTCGCGCGGTGGCATCGTGCTCGACTCGCAGCTGCCCGAGGGCATGACGGCTTCGAAGCTGAAGGAGCTGGAGCGTGGCAAGGTGACGCTGGCCACGCAGGAAGAGCGCACCTTCGGACCACCGAAGTTTGTGTCGCAAATCCAATCGGCCACCATCGACGAGGGAGACACGATTCGCTTCGAGTGCCGCGTGGAACCGAAGGAGGATCCGAAGCTGCGCGTCGAGTGGTTCCGCAATGGCAAACCGTTGCCCAGCGGACACCGCTACCGTACGATCTACGATATGGGCTTCGTGTCGCTGGACATCCTGTCGGTGTACACGGAGGACGCCGGCGATTACACTTGCCGTGCGTTCAACGAGCACGGTGAGGACGTGACGAAGGCGCACGTCACCTGCAAGAAGCTGCCCTCGATCGTACTGCAGAACCAGATCCCGAAGGGTATGCAGAAGTCCGAGACGCTCATGCAGATGGAGGCGACGATCAAGAAGTACACCGAGGAGATCTTCCTCACCGAGGACGATCTGTTCGATCCGGATCGCAAGCAGCCTCCGCGCTTCGTCGTGCAGATCAAGGATCAGACCAATCTGGTTGAGATGCAGGCCACCAAGTTCGAGTGCCAGCTGGCACCGGTCGGCGATCCGGACATGAAGGTCGAGTGGTTCTACAATGGCAAACCGCTGCCGTACAGTAAGTTTCCAGTGGTCGGAGCGATCACAGTTCAGATGCAATGCAAATGTTTGATTTCCTTCAACAGAGAACCGCTTCACTCCGATCTACGACTTTGGCTACGTGGCGATGAACTTCGGCTGGATCTATCCGGAGGACAGTGGCGAATACCTGTGCCGTGCGACGAATCTGTACGGTATGGATGAGACGCGCGCCATCATCAAGACGACCGGAAAGCCCGGTATCGTCTACGATTCGCAGCTGCCAAAGGGCATGAAGAGTATCCAGAAGATCCGCGAGATGGAAGCCTTGTGGAATCTGAAGTGAGTGCATATAACTTCAAGTGGAGTGTTGAGAACTGATTTGAGAAATATTGATTGTTTGTAGTATTCCGGAGGTTATCGACGAGACGCAGAAACCGAAGAAGGAACCAGCCTTTGTCAGCCGTCCGGAATCGATCGAGGTGGAGGAAGGTGAATGGGCACGATTCTGTTGCCGTGTCACCGGACATCCCAAGCCGCGCGTCATGTGGCTCATCAACGGACACACCGTGGTCAATGTACGTTGGCACAAATCCCACCGAATGAATAGATGACGATAATTGGCTGTTTGTCTTTCCTTTGTAGGGCCAACGGTACAAGCTTACCTACGACGGCATGTATCACTTCGACATCCCGAAGACGCGCCAGTACGACACCGGAAAGATTGAGGTCATTGCACGTAGCTCCGTCGGTGAGGCGGTCGCTAGCTGTGAGCTGAAGATCACTCCACGCCGGGACGACTACCGCGGTGTCCTGAAGAACTCGCCAAGACGTAAGTATAGCACACGCGGAACTCCTAAACGATCACATCGCACCAACAACCAAAACAACAACAACAACAACAAAAACAGGCATAACGTACTCTCGGTAATCGCAAGTAGAACCAGCGCGGGATCTTGTCCTGCGACGATATTTTGCAGCGTGTTTCTTGCCGATTATACAACAGATCGACCACAATCACTCTATCGCTACCCTCTATCGCCACTTCTATCACTCACCTCACTGACTCTTAGCACTTACCACTCGCTACCCAAAAGATGAACAGAGAGACGAAAAAAATACAATACCAATGTTACCGCTTAGAGATAGAGGTATGGTAGTTCCACAACCAAATACTACTACACTAACACCTGCAAAGAATGTCAAACACCGCTTCACTCTTACTTCACGCCCCATGGGAGGCGATCATTTTCACCGAACAGGAATACAAATGATCACGCACTCGCCGAACGGTTCAACGATCTACCACAACCAAAAACCAAACCAAAACAAAAACATGTTGTCCTCCCTTGAATTCCTTTTCCCACACTCCCACCTCACTTCTTCCAAGATATCCCGTAAAATGTTCTCCTTCGTAATGGAGGACGTATCTCTAGCGAAAGCGACCGAAATGGTCACACCAAAGATTTAGCAAAAACCACTGCCGCTTCGAGGGCTACGGAAGGAACAACTTCAGGCACGCACTTACTTCCCGGGAGATGGACCCGACGGCTGGTACACAAGGGCTGCACTTCGAAGAGGATGACGGAACTCAACGCGGGGTCTCTCAACCTATAATGCACCTTCACCTTGCGCTTCTCGTTCTCGCCTCGTATATCTCTAAATGAAACTAATTCTTTTTCTTTTTACCAGCGCTTTACGAAACCTCTGTTAACAATGCTGGTAAAACTTTGAGCAGCTTTTCTTTTCAACTATATTTCCTTGCTATGCTTGCACTTTACTGACACTTTCACTATGTGCGTGCTAAAACATTGTTATTTTTTTATGGGAATTCCTAACCTTGTGGAAAGAAAGATTGTTTCCCTTTTTCTTTAACAACCAGGTAAGAAAACCAATGTGAAGCTGTAGTGGAAACGTTTCGTTTCTCTCACTGGCTGGCTAATCTTCTAACCAATGGTAACAGGTCCTAAACTGTTCTGTAAAAGTGTATATAAAATGAGCTGCCTTTCCAACCTTCTTTTCTGCCCCTAACGGACCTATTTTCAAGCAACCGGTAAAATGTTATGTTGTTGCTGTATTGGTGTATAATATATCGACGGGAGAATGAACAAATATAGTCAATAATATGAATATGAACCATATATCCCTCTTGGACGCGCCCCGCGGGATTGTTGGTTGTTACTGAATGTTGTTTTGTTTGACTACCCTCAACCCCCATCCACCCAACTATCTGTTTAACAGCATGGTACGACTACGATCTAGTCGCGTATCAGAAGGGCCGCAACGAGACCGACCTGGAGACGACGCTGCAGGAGGAGAAGGCGAAGAAGAAGCGCGTCACCAAGGTGGTGCAGAAGGCCAAGGTGAAGAAGGAGGGCGAGACCGAATGGCAGAAGACGGTCAAGAAGAAGAAGGGCGAGGAGTACTACAGCAAGCTGGCGGAGCTCGAGAACGAGCAGATCACGAAGGAGCAGAAGCTGCGCGAAGAGAAGCACCAGTTTGCGATCCCCGGCGAGAAGGTCGTCAGTCAGTCGATCGCCAAGGGGATGGCCAGTGCCTACGAGCAGACGCTGTAAGTACTCGAGGTGAATTTGACGAAGACATACCGTTTCTGACTTACCTACCGTATTGCCACTTGCAGGGAAGAGACGAAGGAAAGCGAAAATGTCGAGTTGATCGAGGCGCCGAAGGCGAAGCTCATTCCGGAGCCCACGGAAACGTCGGTGCAGGGTAAGGAGGTTCACGTGTCGCAGCAGAAGCAAACGCAGAAGGAAGTGTACGACGATAAGGAGATCATTCGCAAGATTACCGCCACCGAGACGACCGAGATGGAGCACAAGGGCACGACGCAGGAGCGCGTGGTCGAGGGCCCAGTGCAGCCGACGAAGCCGCCCGTATTCACCAAGAAGATTCAGCCCTGCCGGGTGTTTGAGAACGAGCAGGCTCGCTTCGAGGTCGAGTTCGACGGCGAACCGATGCCGACGGTCAAGTGGTTCCGCGAGAACTTCCAGATCAACAACTCGTCCGACTTCCAGATCCACACGTTCGGCACGAAGTCGGTGCTGATCATCCGCCAGGTGTTCCTCGAGGATTCGGCCGTGTTTGCGGTGATCGCTGAGAACCGGGGCGGAACTGCCAAGTGCAGCGCCAACCTGGTCGTTGAGCAGCGTCGTCAGCAGGGCCGCGGTGGCGTCATTCCGCCGAGCTTCGTAAGCACCATCACCGACACGACGGTGTCGGCCGGTCAGCTGGCGCGCTTTGACGCCAAGATTACCGGCACGAAGCCGCTCGACGTGTACTGGCTGAAGAACGGTCAGAAGCTGACGCCCAACATCAAGTACAAGATGCTGGAGGAGGACAACAACTACACGCTGCTGATCATCGAGGCGTACGGCGAGGATGGCGCGAAGTACGAGTGCGTGGCCATCAACAGTGCGGGAGAGGCGCGCTGCGATGCTACCTGCACCGTCGACACGCCGGTCACGCCGATCATCGAGAAGCCGGCCACACCGGGCACGGAGCGTCCGCCGACCCTCGTCGAGCCGCTCAAGGACAAGACGGTCTCCGAGGGCCAGTCTGTGGAGTTCCGCACGCGCGTCACCGGCAAACCGACGCCGACCGCCCAGTGGTTCAAGGGCGAGAAGCAAATCAAACCCTCGAAGTACTTCCAGATGGGCAAGGATCGCGACGCGTTCACGCTGGTCGTCACCGAGGCGTTCCCGGAGGACGAGGGCCAGTACCTGTGCATCCTGTCGAACGCGGGCGGTGAGGTTCACACCACCGCCACGCTGAAGGTCGTGGCGCCGGAAATGCCGGACGCCGGTCCGAAGCTGAGCGAAATGAAGGACTGCATCGTCGACGAGGGCTCGCCGGCACAGTTCAAGACCACGATCGTCGGCAAGCCGACCAAGATGACCGTCCAGTGGCTGCGCGAAGGCCTGCTCATACCAGAATCGCCAGATTTTCAGGTAAATAAGCATCGGCTTTTAATTGATCCCGGGAACTGATTTGACAATCACATAACATGACACTTTAGAAAAGCGCTGTAAATTGTTTCTATAATATTTCTTTCGTACAAATTGTTACCGTACTCATTCCTATCCATGATTCTTTCGTCCTTCAGTTACAATTAGAATGTTTTTCACGAATAAGTGAGACAAGCAATGATAAGAAACCAAACTTTCATAAAGAGAAATTTACTATTCTGTCTATTTTTACTTAAAATTAGCAATCTCAGACAGACTTGGTTCACCCTAGCATCGTTTCGCTTTCCACGCGCTCAGTACGTCTTAATTAACGTCATCGAGTTTGCTCAATATCCATTGCGACACGCTTGTTGAACGCAATATTGGCTTGATGCCCTACATCAATCCTTCCAATGGAACGTGCCCGCATTGCATCGATCCAACCCCCATCCTTGGCTGGTGGTTAATGATCTTGTTAAATTTCACGCCCACCAAATCATCAGTATGGGGACCATCCATTTAACCGTTCTTCACGCATCAAGCGAACGTTTGGCTAATGTACATGGACAACTGTCAAATCCGGTGCCAAACGATGATGTATGCGAAGGTTGTCTGTTTTTCCTACCAACCACCAGGCGTCTCCATTGCCACCAGGCGTCTCCATTGGCAACGGTTTTTAATTGGCTTGACTCGCGCCGAAATTTGTCCACTCTCGTAGAAACTGACATTTACAGAATTGAGAACATCATGACCCTGCGATCAACAGCTTTTGGGGCCAAATTTGATCAAATTAACGTAACCCATGCCACAGGAAAAGAAAAACGCTCGGGAAAGTTAACGGATTTTTATTCTCTTTTTTCTCTCTTCTTCTTCTTACGCCTTATTCCACCTTCGCAGATGATCAACGAGGGCAACAACGCGGTGCTGCTGATCGGAACGACGTACGAGGAAGACTCCGGCCTCTTCACCTGCCGTGTGACCACGTCCGCCGGTCAGGTCGAAACGTCCGCCAAACTGATAGTCAAAAGTAAGAATACTCAGTAAAAAATACCCGCAACAACTACAAACAAACAAACCAACCAACAAAAAAAGCAACAACCCACACCAACCGTAAATAATTAAGCCCTGCAAAACGCTCTTCCCCCCCAATCGATATTTGAGCGCCAAACTTGTGCAATCAATCTCTTGCCCCATTTTGTTTTGTTGCATACATGTCTCGTTTGCATAAGTGTAAGTGTGTTTTAACGACAACAGCAATCGGTGTGTGGCGCTTTAAAGCGATGGTATTGCTTTTCGCTGGAGAAGCCGACAACGGTTTCCGGGTAGCCTCTTGTGCTACCGTGCAATTCAACCTTATCCTTAGTCATTATTACTCCCCCTTATAAAAATGGTGTAAGCGCTTTAACCACGCCGGGCAGCAGAACTAAGCAGGAAAGGGGAGACGGTTTTTGTCCCTGTCTAACTACAAGTAAAAGTGCAGGAGCGAAGAGAGGAACTAACAAAACACATGGAAATCGGTATTTGTGGTGTGGTATAACGGAAAACGGCCAAGGGGGCGATCGGAAGCAGCAGTGGCAATAGCAGCAGCAGCAGCAGCAGCAACAGCAACAGCAACAGCAGCATCGTAACTCGTTTTTAATGTTTATGGTGATTATTTATTTATGCGTAACCGTAACCACATGTGTCTGTTCCCCGTATTTATTACAGCTATTAATGATGATTTTTAAAGTATCAGGTGAAATTGTTAACAGATTGAGACTCTTGATATCATTTTGATATAAAACTTGTTTTAAACCACTAAAAGTAGTTCATTTGGAAGGAAGAGGAAAGCAAGCAGAGTTGAAGAAATTGATCAAAAGAATGCGACACATGAATGAGGTTAAAAACATATTTTAAAAGGAAGCAGGCAGTGGTAAAGTTCGAACATGTTTGACCTGAAGACTTTTGGCAGAAAAGAACGGATGAGAAGTTAAAACGGAATACAACTCAACAAAAACATTCAGAGGAAAAGCTGGGACGAAGGCAATATTTTACACGTTTATTACGTAGCACTACGATTAACTCTGATCTAGCTTTGTGAGGTTTAGTCAACCCAATATCTCCTTTGCATTACAACGCCCAAAAACCCGTAAGGATAATTTAGCTTTAGCTTTTTTGACTCTTGTTAACACAAAATAAAAACCAACAAACGCAAGTTCTTTGAACAAACACAACGGCAACTTCCGACCAATGATCGTGTAATAATAGGAAAGGGAGGACGGATTTCGCTCCAGACAAACGAGAATCGGTCGCACGAACGAATGAGAGAAGACACACAAACACACAATTAGGCTCAATTTCCCATCACATCATACATACAAATCCACATACACACACACACAAACACATATTGAACGAACCAACGTTTGCCGACCCGCATCCGAAGGTAGGCAAACGAGAAAAACAGACAATACGAGATCGAGAGGGAAAACAGTTTCCCTTGTTTTCGATGTCTTCGCTATTTTTAGCAATGAAAAATAGATCGAACGACATGCGTATTAGGTACGGTTTTCCACGGAAAAAGGAATCAATTTGTGACCGTGAGACGAGAAGATCGATCACAATCCGTTTAGGTTAGCTCCAAAATTCCAACCAGTCCCAGATAGACCGATCCCCCCGCATTTCCCCACCATAACTCCCTCGAAGACGCCTTTTCCAACGTGCTTCTACCCGTGGCCTTTCTTCTCCTCGCCGGTGAAGGAAGGCCCCACCCCGTTGCCAGTGTACGACTCCATCCCGTACACCATCCGTTGTGAGATTGGCGTGCAAAAACAAATCGAACCAAAAGTTAGGAATTGAGTTTTGAAATTTAAAAATGAAGAAAACGGAAAATTGAAAAAAAAACACGCAACACTCTCTCAACTCCCACTCACACACACACATACACGTTTCTCTGTCGTGCGCGGTGAAATATAAATTCACATGTCGTCGCCTCGTCAATCTTCATTCGTTCGTGCTTCACCGAAACGGAGATAGAAAAGAAAAATTTGTGAAAAACGGCAGAACCAAAATTCGTACCAAATCCATCTTGTCAGCAAACTCTCAGTGGTAGAACTCGCCAGCACCGTAAGGCATCGCCATCCAATCGCTGGGAAAATTAATTGCACGCGTCCATCATTGTCCTTTCTTTTCGGCGAAGGTTCGGCTTTTGGCTCCGAAGCGGCTTGACTAGACGAGAAGTGCATTTTCAAAAATGTAAGAGTTTGTGCAAAACGTAAAAAAACCGAAACACGCTCGTTTGAAAAATGTTGGTAATGTTTTTTCCGAGCGTCTTATGCACCTTTGAAGCAAGCGCGAGGTCATGTTTGATTCGACACAACATGACGCTGACGGTTAGCGGGTTTTTCAAACCGATCAACGGCAGATCTGAGGCCCACATTTCCACGCGTGCCGTGCGCAAAACCGTGATGCACACCGAAAGGTGAACATGCGTTTGGAATTTTCCAAGCGTGAGTCAGTGAAAGGCAACCTGATGACGCCAACATGATGGCTTTCGAGGTATTTTTCGCAAAAAGGTAGCGTGTGAACTGAATCTTCTTTATGAAGGTATGTTTTGATGATCATCAACCCACCACCCCAACGGTGTCTGTGTGTGTATGCACGTATGGTGGTTTTCCACGGAAGCGACATGGGTCTAATGGACCATTCGGTGGAGGGAAAACAGCGCCTACCCACATGAAGAGTCGGGGTTTTTCACACGGCGAGGTTAGCTTCTAATTTTAGGTAACGCTCGCTCGCGCCATGTTGATTGTTGGTTTTCCCTCTCTAGCTCCCTCCTTCTCTCTCTCACACATACACCTTCCGCGGATCACTTACACTCCTCGGCCACACGATGAAGTGTACGGTAGCGTGGCGTTTGTCCGTTTTGCACACGGAAAAAAGGCGGTTTCGCGAAGGAAGCATATCGCTACCGGCTTGTGAGCCAACGATTTATCTTCACGGCAAGACGCTAATAGACGCGTGTCTCGATCCACTTCTCTCGTCCATACTTGCCTCGATTTTCGATTAACGTTCGTTTCGGATCAAACCTGGAAAAGAAACACCACACCATGGAGATGAATCATGCTGACCTTCAACAGCAGCGTTCCCTTTCGAGCGGAAATTTAAAATTGCTTCTGTTTGCTTAACTACTGGGAGCAAATTATGGCCGCAGCAACGTGTGCGCGTGTTTTTTCCCCCCCGATTCCTCCGCATCATTTCGGATAGGTGATGATTGAAAAAGGACAGAACCGTTTTCGGCGGGTTCAGATCAAACGTTTTTTCTTTATTTGAAGCACATCAATTTAGTTCAAGCAATTCACATTTTCAACTTACCTTCGGATTGGAACGATTGCCTTACGGTAACCGGATGAGGATACTTAGCAGATTCGAAACAAACATTTGTCACGATGTAACGGAATAGGAAAAAAGGGGTGAAAAGTACTTGAACATATTCAGATAAAAGTCCGGAGAAAAACATATGCAAGACCCAAAGAAGAATACCCCTCAGGTCAGGTAAAGGAAGGAAGGAAAAGTTGAACGGAAATAATTATGTAACCGAAATGCTTCAACCGAATGTGTGCGGCATCATCTAGTGCTTCGAGCGAAATAATTAGCAATAAAGATTTCATTACTAAAATAGATATCGTTAGACCGACGTTAGACGCAGCGTCAGAGAGAAAAATGTAAATCGGAGTGGCATCGTAGGAAAATCCGTTTGAGACGCGGACCTTAACTCCCGATGGTGTTTGCAAAGAGTTAGTAAGTTTCGTTTCGTGGAGGGAAAGTTTGCAAGTTATTTGAATCGAATTTCAACACGTTTGGAACTTGAAAGGTGCATATTTACACGGTCGGAATGTAAGAGGGAGAGTTTGTAAGAGTTCGAAATTTCTAGAACATTCTACGGTCAACAAATCCCCGCATGATTCAGCGCAAGGAAAACCCCCATATGCCAAAATGGGCAACCGATGAATCACGGGAAAGCGTGGAAAAACAACGACACGACCCACGCGCGGTTCCGACACACGTTTGTGGATGATGACGTTATGCCGTTGTTGGCATTGTTGTTGATGGCAAACGTGCGTCCCACCTGTGGCGTGGTGTGAAGTCACCTTTGGCACACGATCGTCGTTCGTTGTTTGATGTTCTACCGCTCTCAGAGCCTCGGTTCCAAACGTGGTTGATGTTTATCCTCGGGGAGAAGACCGCATACCGACCCGCTTAAATCCACACACGATATCCGTTCCGTAGGGAGAGAAACCGAGTTGTTTACGATGCACCCAAGAGGGCCGACTTGCGTTCCGTTTGCGCCAAACTGCCACTGCCTGTGTCCTGTTCAAAAAGAAACCAAAATCAAGCGTCAGTGATTGCGTTCCTTAGGCGAAAAAAAAACAATTAATCTAGCAACTAAGAAAAACACACTAAATTGTAACCCTCTGCGGCGTTCAAATGTAACCTCTTCGGACAAAAACCAGCAATTATCGGTGGCCAAAACGGCTCCCCGAAAAATTGACGCAGGCAACCCGTTTTGCAAACAATCTACCAATCTTTCGAATTTCGCTAAAAATAACAAGTCGCGGTTCCGTGCACCAACATCCGATTGAAGCGGATTATTGCAGCAACAACCCCCTGTCGAATGGCGTTTCTTCTCGCTGCTCTTCCGTATTTTATTCCGTACATTTGTTATCCCGACATCAGGGCGAATAACCCCGCTTGGGGGTTGGCGAAAGTAAAAAAAGGCGCCTTCTGAACCGAACAAAAATACCTAAAGTACGCGATAAAGTACCGCATGAGATAGAAATAAGGAGGTTATAAATTAACGCCGCAGCGCCAAACCATCAAAACAAAGACGAAGGAGTTGAATACTTATCTTATCTTATCTTCGCGCTGCATCTGCTGCCCGGTTTCGCTTGCATTTTATCGTTGCGCAACAACATTTGGTTGCATTGCGATAACAATTACTCTGTCCCGCTGCACCGCCACTGCTCCCGCTTCCTTTTCCCTTGGTTTGTGCCGTTTGCTATGTGTTGTTGTTGTTGTTGTGTGCTTTCCCTGACGTAGGTGTTGGGAGCTGCTGTGATGTGTCTCGAATGTCCCGTCTCGAATGAGCCCAGTATTTAAAACCCCTCCAGAGACGATCAATCATAATAATTGATCGAGCCCTCCGCCAGTGTAGGATCCGCGTTTGATCGGCACTTATGTTAATTGAAAGGAAATTAGATTTGCTTAAGAAATCGCAAAGCCGCATTGATGAAATTCTAGAAGAGTTAGTTGAATTTGATTCAGTTAGAATGAAATCAGTTAAAATTAAATGTGTGTAAATCAAATACGATACAATGATACCGAATTTCGCTAAACGCTTTTCCCAATAATTGTTGCCGCGCTTGCCGTGTTAGTTTTAGCGTGTTTAAGAATTATTTATTAACGAGTTATTTCACTTAAGGTACCAATTAACAGATACCGCGTTCAACTTTGCTAGTATTTGTTTTTTTTTGTCGTTTTGTATCGCTATTGATCCTTGCGAACTAATTATATAGATATGTTTTTATACATTTGTAAGTTAAGCCGTACTTTAACTGATACTGAAATAATACATTGAACATTTACGACCAACAATGACCGAACGCGAGAACATGCTTCATATCACTTCATCCGCTGTTTTGTTTTTTTTCTGTTAATCACATTTCCCGAACCATCCCCGCCCGCCACGTCGCTCACTTTCCCAGTCCATTGTCCACGAGATAAATGTTATTTGTTGCACTATCCCCTGGAGCTTGGTTGTGTCGTCCCTTGGAACACTGGTGCCTAACGCAATGGTGGAAGGATTCGTCAATCTAAGAACCAACTTTCACTTCCTGTTAACACCCGTCACTATGTGTTGACAAACATTTGATTCACGCGTCCACCCATCAAACGACACACAAACACACACGTTGACATATAGAAAATGATAAATGCACACACACACACACACGACAGGGAAATTCCATCGGCAGGAAACCGAATCGAAAACCCGCCGTGGTAGTTGACACGTCACACACGATGTTTAGAAGCTTAGAATCTTCTTCCTGCCGTTTCCGCTTTTCGCGCCCGTTTCGACGGAACTGGCCCAGAGGGTCGCCGTTCTGCTTCCAATCGGCTGCACCACAACTCGTCGACTGAAAATGTCGGTCGCCGAAAAGAGACCGGCCCCGACCGACGCCTGATGTCGTCCCGCTCTGCGCAAGCGCCCGGTCGGAAAGATCGGTCTGCGCAACTTTTTTCCTCTGAAATCGAAAGTCCAACCAACGATCCAACCGCAAGTCTGCCGAGGGCGAGAAATTTTCACAACGAGGGTGAAACGGGACCACCCCACCAGGGGGCTCTCCGGGAGAGATATTTTCGGATTCCCGCGCCGAAAATAATAAATGAATCCCGCGTGTGTCGCTTTGTGGCACACGCAGCAGCTTCGGTCGACGTTCTAAAATTAATCTCCCACCTTTGCCTGGCCACTTTTCGAAACGGTTCTCGGTCGGTTGTTGCCCACTGCGTTCCGCAGCCCCCCCTGTTGAACCGGTTTTGAGGATCGCCCCGGTCGAAGGAACTGTCCGGTCCGGCGGTCGCTTGTCGCTTCCACTTCGTTGTCACTGGCGACTTGATGTGGTCGTGTACCAACTTTCCACCTTTATCCTTTAGCTTTTGCAATTTATGACCCCATTTTCCGCCGAAACTCTGTCGACAAAGTGCACTCCTTTCTCGAACCGGTCCCGTTGCCAAGGTGGGATGGGGTGGGAAAAACCCAAACCAACCCATTTGTTGTCACTCAAAGTCATTACGCAAACGCATGGTGATAAAAGGAGGAATTGTCTTGTTGTTCCTCATCATTCCGACCGATCGTTTCTTTGCGTCCCGATTTTCCCTACGCGACGAGTAGAACTAATCCCACCGACTTATTTTTGATGCAATATGAGATGGCTCTTTGCTTCGTACGTTTTGTTTTCTTCTCTATTTTTCAATTTTGTTCTTTCTCACCCCGTATCCCCGGAAGTTCGACGGACTCGGAACGAGCGACATGTTAGCGAAACAACTCGCACACGTAACGGCAAAGTGATAAATGTCTTACAAAATTTACAAGATTAGATCTAATTGGCGGGGGAAGAATGTGAGACTTTGCTTTTGCTGGGGGAAGGAAGGGATTCGCGGAGGAAAAATAATTTATGCGACCCACTGTCAGTAAAGCGATCTGCCGACAGCAGACGAATGTCCGAACGTGAAACGTACTATCGGTTTGTCGGGTGGACATTGAATTCATTGAGACACGGCGGTTCATTCATTGTATCCCGTTTCATACATGCTTTGGAAAATATTTTAAAAATCCATAATCATAACGGAGTTTATGAAAAATTACCTGTTTCAAAAAAGTGACATGGAACTAAACATAGAATGTCGAATCATCGACCGTTTCCAATTTCAAATTAAATGGGATACAAAAGCCACCATTACACTTCGGTTCAATGTCGTTACCTTTCGTCAAGGTCCGTGTACGATAGAACTATTTATGTTGCCCATGGCTCACGGACTCGGAAAAGAGTTTGTCACGGTTATTTTGTCTCGAGTGATGATGACCTTAAGGATACGAGGATGTTTTTTTCTAGCATAGGGCGGAAATGATTCACACAGCTGTTGTTTTGGCACTTGCTGGGAAAAAAAGCAAAGAATTTCAACAGTCAATGTCATCTTTGCGTCTACAGTTTCTTGGTGACTAATAACAGCGTCCTAGTGCTGCACGCGAAAACTACCCCCTACCTGTTGGTGGAAACATTTTAATTAATTTGCGTTAAAGAGTTTCTAAATTGCACGTCAGCATGAGACAGCCGTTAAAATAACAGCACAAGTATAATGAACAATCCGACCACCCAAGGGAAACGATTCCACCTACAAGCAATTAGCACCGAACACTCAATGACTGTGCGGCTATTTAAATGTCAAGAGTAACTGCAACCTTAACCACCGTTTTTTTCCTCCTCGAGTCTCATCGAATTGTTGCGCGCGGAAGGACAATTAAATCATATCCACCGTGACGTGCGCTCAATATCGCACAATTGCACACCTTTGCTGCCAGCTCTTGCTGCACACCCGAGCTACGGATCCAGACATTCCTGGGGGCGCTAAAAATAACCACCTAGCTCACCTTTGCACACAGTCATTTTTCCCGCATCGAAGTGCCGAGGGAAGGAAACCCACCCCCCTACTGTGTCAGCATGTTTCACACCTTTTCCTTTCCACCATATTTTCCAAACCGAAATGGTGTGAACTGGGCAAGGGAACATACCCGCTGGCCACATTTTCCAAACATATGTTTACGCTTAGCATTCCTCCGAGCTGCTTGATGTGAAGAAGTTGGCGTCATAAATTATGATTTCACCGATTAACCTCAAATACTAGCTTTAGTAGGCAAGCATTCATTCGCTCAAATTCCGCCAAATTTCCTAACCTTGTTCGGCAATCTCGAATGCTGCACATGCTTACCAAAACGAACAGGTGTATACTTCTCACAGATCTGATCGAGTCAACCTGGTTTATGGATGATTTTTAAATATTGAATATTTTTAATTTCTCCCCGACGTAGAACGTCGCAAGCATCTGCAGCAGGTGCTCGGAACCGAGGGTCTGCAAGTTTACCAGCAAGATGTTCACCAGGCACAGAAACAGTTCGGGTCCGTAGGAACAACCACCACTACCGTCCAACAGCAACAGTTGACCGATCGTGCGTACGACAGCAGCACAAGTGCCAGCGAAGTTGATACCGAATTCGTACCACAGGGCGATGAAAGTCTACCCTGGCGACGATCGAGAAGTCTGTCCCGGGGGCCAACGCCAACCGTGGCACCATGGAGACGCGCCTCGCAGGATCGCCGGACATCCCGGGATCGCTCGCTGTCGATCGACAAGCGGGAAGAGGTGAAACCGTGGACGGCCGAGGTGATCAAGCTGAAGAAAACGACCAAAGAAGCCAAAAAGGTCGAAAAGGAGAAACTGGAAACGGTGCAGCTGAAACCGACTCAGATTCAGAAGGCGCAAGTTAAGCGCGAGGAGCTGGCCAAGGTCGAGCTGAAGGCGGTGAAACGCGAGCAACAGGAAATTACCGAGCAGCACATGGAGGAGATGGTCGAAGCGATCATCAGCGAGCAGCGATCGGAGGATCGCGTAGACTCTGGCCTTCAAAAGCTGCGCCACGAGGAGGATACGTCCATACTGGCGATCACCCAGCAGGTGGACGAACTGATACGTAAGGACATAGAAGAGAAAGCTGAGGGTGTTCCGTGGCGTCGGGGAGGCCCGAAGAAGGAACCCGTACTCAGCAAAGAGCAATTCGTTGAAACAGACGAAAGCACCCGCCTCAGGGTAGATAGAGACGAAACGATACAAGAGCAAGAGGAGAATAAACTGGTACTGAACCAAGAAGCTGGAGTGGCTTGGCGAAGGGGTAAACGCCCCGAACCGAAGCCTGAGCCCTTCACTCAGGTGGAAGATTCCACCACCCTAAGCGTCGATCGTTTGGAAGAGCATGAAGAGCAACAGAAGGAAACGAAACCCATCGAACAGCCAGTCGCGTGGCGAAGAGGACCGAAACAAAAGCAACCAACTACCACCGAACAGGCGCCGGAAGAACCGACTCCTGCTGCTGCAACGGAGGAGCCACCCCAAGAGGCTCAACTTCCGCCTTGGATGCGTGGTCGCAAACCGGGGCCGAAACGAGAGCTTCCAAAACCAGCAGAGCCGGAAAAGGTCGAACAGGTGCTGCTGAAGCCTACCCCAAGGCTCAAAAAAGAGATGCCCAAAGAGACGGTCGAGGAAGTTTCTCTCAAACCGGTCCCGAAAAAGCCCACCACCGAAGAGGTGACTCCTGCAGTTCCAGAAGAAGCAGAGGAAGCTACGGTAAAGCTGGTGAAAAAGAAGAAACCAAAACCAGCACAACCGGAACTGGAAGCGTACGAAAAAACAGAATTCACTCCCACCGAAGTACCGGCGGTTGAGAAGCTTGAGTTGCCAGAGAAAATTATTGAAGAGAAACCACAAAAACCTGCACAAGAACCAGAGACAGCTACTTGGCGTCGACAGCAAAAACCACGACCGGAAGAAGAAGTGCTAGAAGAAAAACAGTGGCCTACGGGCAAGCGACGTCCGCTACCGGACGAACCAAAAGAGGAGGTTCTACTGAAGCCTATACCGAAACCAACCAAAGAAGTTGAACCGAAACCTGTAGAAGAACTGCATCTCCAACCGAAACCGTTACCGGAAATCGTCGATAATCGGCAAGAATCAGAAGCGGCCCCGTTAGTTCTAGAGAAACCAACCGAACCGGTGGAAGATGATAGCCTTCCTCCATGGCGCCGTGGCAAGAAACCAGTGCAAAAGAAAGAACTCCCTAAACCGGCCGAAGTGGAAAAAGTGGAAAAGATTGAGCTAAAACCGACTCGGCGGGAAAGGAAAGAGATTCCTAAGGAATCACTGGAGGAGGTTGCACTGAAACCCGTTCCAAAGCCTGTAAAAGAAGTCGAACTAGAGCAAGAACAGCAGGCGACTATTGCACCGGAACCGGTAGAACCGGCACAAGAGGTAAAGAAAAAGAAAAAGAAGATTGTTCCAAAGGTAACTCCCACCCCCGAAGAAAAAGAATCGCGGGATGATGTTGAAGTTCCGCAGCCGGAACCTATTGAGTCTGCTCCTGAAGTCGTGCAAGAACCGATCGAACAAGTTTCGGAAGCAAAGGAACCGGAAGATGATGAATCTCATCTGCCACCGTGGCGTCGCGGCCGTAAAGGAGTCCCAAAACGCGAAATTCCCAAGGAAGAACCGCAGGTCATGGAAACGGTTACGCTGAAACCCACACCCAAGAGGGCCAAAGAACTTCCACAAGAATCACTTGAAGAGGTATCACTGAAACCGGTACCACATAAGCCGGATGTTGAGGAACTCCCCGAAGCGCCGATCGAAATGGCAACGATAAAGGAAGTCGCTCCAAAGAAGCCAAAGAAACCGAAGCGTAGAGACGAACCGGAGGCTCTAGAGAAGCCAGTATATCCGGACATCCCGGAACCTGAACCGGTTGAGCTGGAGAAAGTGGAACCTGTTCCCATTGAAGTTACTAAAGAACCAGAAATTACTCCGGAACAACCTCCATGGCGAAGGACACCGAAACCCAAACCGGCGGAAGTTGAGCCGGAGGAAAAGAAATGGCCGACCGGAAAGAGACGTCCGTTGCCGGAAGAACCCAAGGAAGAAGTTGTGTTGAAACCGATTCCTAAACCCGTCAAGGATGTGGAGCCCGAACCGGAGAAACAGGTGACAATCAAACCGAAGAAACCATTGCCAGAACCAGCGGAACCGATTAAGCTTCCACAAATTGAACTCGTCAAATATGTACCAGAGCCCGAAACGGAAGTGGTCGAACCTGCTCCGGAGCAGAAAGAACCGGAAGATGATGAATCTCATCTGCCACCGTGGCGTCGCGGTCGTAAGGGAGTTCCAAAACGCGAAATTCCCAAGGAAGAACCTCAGGTTATGGAAACGGTCACCCTGAAACCTACGCCCAAGAGGGCCAAGGAACTGCCGCAAGAGTCGCTTGAAGAGGTATCGTTAAAACCGGTGCCTCAACTACCGGAAGTCGAGGAACTTCCAGAGGCTTCAGTCGAAATGGCAACTATTAAAGAAATTGCTCCAAAGAAGCCAAAGAAACCGAAGCGTAAGGACGAGCCGGAGACTCTAGAGAAGCCCGTATATCCGGACATCCCGGAACCAGAACCGGTCGAGCTGGAGAAAGTGGAACCTGTTCCCATTGAAGTTTCGAAAGAACCAGAAGCTACTCCGGAACAACCTCCATGGCGAAGGACACCGAAACCCAAACCGGCGGAAATTGAGCCGGAGGAAAAGAAATGGCCGACCGGAAAGAGACGTCCGTTGCCGGAAGAACCCAAGGAAGAAGTTGTGCTGAAACCGATTCCTAAGCCCGTTAAAGAGGTAGAACCCGAGCCGGAGAAACAGGTAACCATAAAACCAAAGCAACAAGAGCCATTGCCTGAACCGGAGAAACCCGAACCAACACCGTGGCGTCGCGGAAAGAAGGAAAAATCCCCGGTCGAGGAAGAGAAACCGAAGGAGTGGCCCACTGGAAAACGAAGGCCACTAGATGAAGCTCCGAAGGAAGAAGTTACACTGAAACCAATTCCTAAATCCACGGCAGTTGAACTGCCCAAACCAGCGGAAGAACCAGTTCTAATCCGTCCTACTCCAAAGCCGGAAGAACCGGAACAACCGAAGGCTGCACCATGGCGACGAGGAAAGAAGGAACTTCCGAAGGAAGAGGCACCGAAGGAAGAAGTCACTCTGAAGCCAATTCCGAAGGCTGCCGCTCCACTGGAAACGGTAACGGAAGAGATCATCCTTAAGCCGGTTCCGGCACAAGAAGCAATCGAAGAGCTCGTCCCAGCGCCACATACTCTTCAACCCGTTCGCGATGTCACCGAAACGGTGGAACAGACGGTGACGAAGAAAACGAAGCGCGTGAAGAAGCTGGTAATGAAACCAACTTACCCCGTGCCGGAATACGAGGAGGTTGAGGAATCGGTCACGTTCGAGGAGCCTGAAGAGCCTGCGCAAGTGGCCGAAACGATCGTCGACATTGTGCCGGAGGAAGTGTTGGATCTGATTCCGGAGCAAGCGCCCCGAGAGGTGGCGAAGAAACGGAAGTCACGCAATAAGAAGCATGTGGTGTTTAAGGAAGAGCTCAGCACTTTTGCGATGGAACCGGAGGAGGAAGACGAAGAGGAGAACGAGGAAGAGGAACAACAGCTGGTTCAGGAGATTTCACGCTCCAGTATTACACTGACACGTCCGGTTCCGGAGAGCAAACCGGAAGCCGTCGTTCCTACTCCGGTGGAGGAGGAAGAACTACAGACGGCCGAGTTCCACAAGGAAATGGAAGTGCGCGTGCAGTCGAACATCGTCAAGAAGGAAAAGCACAGGCGAGTGTTCATCCATGACGACAGCCAACCACTGCCGGAGCTGGAGATAATCACACAGAAGCGCGTCCAAGAGGTCACGGACAAGGTGGCCGAGGAGGACGTTCGCGAGGAGCGTAAACTGCGCGAAACGACGCAACAGCGCATCGCCGAAACAAAGATCCAAGAACGGTCCGTAACGATCGTGAAGCCGAACGTGAAACCTCCAAACATTGTCGAGAAGCTACAGCCACAGATCTGTGAGCCTCAGAAACCGGTGCAGCTGCGGTGTCGCATCGAGGGCGTACCGTTCCCTGAGGTGCGCTGGCTCTTCAACGATACGGTCCTGTTCGCAAACCCTGAGTACGTGATGAATGTGGTAGAGGACGTGGCTACGCTGGAGATTGCCACCGTGCAGCCGTACCACGTGGGAATCTACACGTGCGAGGCGAAGAATGTGGCGGGAATTGCCATCAGCAAGGCAAATATCGTCGTCCAGGAGAAGGAAGAGACCGGTGAGGCTCCACGGTTTGTCGTTCCGCTGAAGATCGAATTGAACGAGCAGAAAACGGTGGCTACGGTCACTTGCCAGGTGGCCGGCATCCCCACGCCCAAGGTACGCTGGTTGCGTGACGAGGTGGAGATCATCGAGGAGGAGGAAGAAGAGATCGAAACGTACTACGAACAGCGTACGGGACACGTTCGCTTGACAGTTAAGCGTCCACAACAGAACGTGCCCGTGGTCTACACAGTGCTAGCGGAGAACAAATTTGGCAAGGCGGTCGGCAAAGCGAATGTGTTCATCCAGTCCGTGGTGCTGGAACGCGCGAAGCCATCCGCGGTGGCGCCACAGATTGTACAACCCCTGGAAGCGCAAGTGGTCCGTACGGGAAGCACGCTGGTGTTCGAATGTCGATACACGGGCGCTCCTGGACCGACGGTTAAGTGGTTGCGCAACAACAAGGAGATCGTCGAGGAGGAAGAGGTCACGATCGTGACCGAGGAGTACTACAGCCGGTTGGAGATTCGTCGCGTCACACGCCAACGTGGAGGCAAGTACGAGATTACCGTCACCAATGAGGCGGGACAGGCCAAGTCGTCCGCCTCCGTTGCCATCTCGGACGCGACCGATACGGACGAGGCCAAGGCGCCACGCTTCGTGGAACCGCTGGTGCCGAAGCTGATTGCCGAGGCGGAAGTGTGCATCCTGGAGGCGTCGGTCGACAGCTACCCGACGTCGACGTTCCAGTGGTTCAAGGAGGGAACAGCGATCCGGTCCTCCAACGAGCAGCGCATCGTCACGACCGACAACCGATCGATTCTGATCATCGAGTCGTTCAAGCGCCAGGACACGGGTGCGTACACGTGCCGTGCGGAGAATGTGGCGGGTTCTGTAACGTCCACTGCGACCGTCCAGACGCTGGACACCATCGAAACCGAGGAGGTTACCGAATACATATCACCGCGGTTTTTGGAGACAATCAAACCGACGCGTGTTATGGATGGCGAGCGCTTGACGCTCGAGTGTCGCGTCGTGGCGATGCCGCTGCCCAAGGTCCACTGGTACCACAACAGGCAGCTGATCCAGGAGACGAAGGACAAGCAGGTGCACCAGGACTCTACCGGTCGCTGCGTGCTCACCATCAGCGAAGTGTTCCCCGAGGACAAGGGTGAGTATACTTGCGTGGCGGAGAATCGCATCGGCGAGGCCATCTGCCGTGCGACGATCAGCGTTGAGCCGTTCGAGTACGTGCCCGATTCGGAGCAGTTCCGCAGCTCAGAGGAAGATTTGTTGACAGATAAGGTAAGGTTCTCGAGTGCAAAACATTTTGCACGCACGCTGATCAACCAACTCAACCTGAACGCTCCTCGTTACAGTCTATTTCAACACTGGAAGAGTACGCGGAACCGATCGAATATGCACCGCAGATCGTGAAGCAGCTGCCAACGATCATCCACTCGCAGGAACGCGAGCTGACCAAGCTGGAGGTGAAGGTCCATGCGCACCCGAAACCCCAGATTCGTTGGCTGAAGGCCGGCGAAGAGATCATACCTTCGGAGGAGTTCCAGATCGAGAACTTCGCCGACGGCACCTCGATCCTGATCATCAACGACATCTATCCGGACGACTCGGGCGAGATAACGTTCGAAGCGCATAATGCCCTCGGTGTTGCCATGACAACGACCGAGCTGGTTGTAGAAGGTACCCTTATAAAACGCCACCGCTATGTGATCTTTTTCTTTGATTCAAATAATTGCTATTGCAGCTGCTGTAACTTTGCCTTTACTAATGTTTTTTGTCTACTGTAGTAATGTTTTCTTTTCTCAACCATGTAGATATTCCTAGCTGGGTTTCTTCTTCTCTTAACAATCTCTTTCTTTTGGTTTATGGGAAATTTTCTTTTCTCTTTCCTTTGCAGCTTTTGAAAAAACACAGTATGCCTTTAATTCTTTCTCTTCTCTTTCTACTCCTATTGCTCTTTTCCTCCCTCTTATCCTTTTTACCCTCCGATAGAACCTTCCTGTAAATAACCAAATAAAACACGCACCCAGTACTATCACCCTATCAAACCTACCGAAACTACAAACAATCTTTACTGTCTACTATCTTTTCTCAAACGGAAAGCGCAAAACTCACTCAAACCTCACTCACTTCAGAAAAAAAAGCTACATCAAATGAAACAAATACTTCACCGGAGTACAACACCCAAAACAAATGTTATACTTCGTTACTTTCAGCAATTCGACGAACGAATTTCGTTATGAGACAACTAATATGAATGTTTTCCGTTTCCGCAGAAATCGTTGGAACCAAAGCGTATCGCAAACCGGAATGGGTGCAGCACATGGAGGAGATGAAGCAAGCACTGCAAGGTAACATATCTCATAAGCGGTCGTAACAACCGTACGGCGAGACCACATCTCGGTTGTTTTCCCTCGGAATCACGTTTCATCCAAATTCTTCCGTTAAGATCACGATCATTCATTTGCAATTTCAATTTCACACCATCACTCGTCGTTCACCGTCAACTCGAAACCAACACTCCAAAAATGAAATCTACATGTTGAAGCCACCATAAAACTATAACTTTATGCTTCAACTATGCTTCATGTAGACTGCATGCGAATTGTTTATTAGTTTGTTAATGCTCGCGTCAAATCTTTCATAAATATCTCTAGATATTTTCTTAATCTATGTCCTTGCTATTTTTTGTTTGACGTTCTCGTAGAGTTATTTCATTCGTTGATTGTTTGTATAAGCTCGAACTAACGCATTGCTGGCACAATCTTTCCACACAGAAAGTAGCACCGAAGAGCTGGACGAGTTTCTGCAGCTCGAAGCATACTGTCGCGATAGTCCGCCGACAAGATGATGCATGTCGCTTCGACCACCTACCCTGTGATTTGCACCTCTGTTTGCACAAGTCATTTCTTATCTGTTTTGTTTTGTTATGTGACCGTTAAAACTAGATAGTTATCTATTGTTTAGTGTGTGAAGTTGAATGTTTTGTTTACTAGACTCTGTTACCGCGTGTTAGAGTTTGTGTTTGTGTAAATGTATATATTTGTAAATTTCAATCACAACAACACGCTCTACATACCCACCGATCTCCACCATGTACGTACACACTCTTCATAAGGCATACACTAATAGGTGAGTATTGCACAAAGTTCACTTATTGCAAGCACAATCGTAGCTGCCATCCATAACCATTCGATGAACCTGAGATAAATGTAGCGCATGCGTTACGCTCTGTAGTACGCTTTTTAACGTTAATCAAATATTCCTCCAATTTTTGCCACTTGGAAAAAAATCGCACTCGCAACGCCGCATTGCAGCCTCCTACTCTACCCCATCGTACTCGGTTGAGATTAAAGATTCGCGGGCCATGCTCGGCGAGAAGGGTTACTTCGAGTGTCACTACGCGGGCAATCCCAAGCCAGGTAGGAAACCGATTCATCGCCGTTTGATTCCGTCACCAACAACACCGTCACCAGAACCACAGCAACAGAAAACAGGCCCCACAGCCAGACAGTACCACTTTCGGCCGCAGTCATCCGCTCACAGTCAAGATTCAGTACAAGAAGACGACCAAGAATACTCACGAAATCCTGCTGGCAAAACAGATTACTCGACTCAAAAAGAAACGATATACATTTCTCATGGATACATCATTCAACTGGTCATCTACAACAGAATACGAAACCGAGTAACAATGGTGCCCAAACACTGTCACAGTTCATCGGAACAGTTAAGCATAAATATCTACATGAGTTCCACTACGTTCAAACATCAAACACATCTTCCCTCGTATACACCGAAACTTTTCCCACTCAATCCTTTCACACTCCAACATGGCGAAACACGGACGGCATCAAAAACGGCGGCAATAGCTTCATTGCCAGAGTACTTAACTGATTTCCATTTGTAGATATATTGTGGTACCGTAATGGCAAGATCGTCATTCAGAACGAACGCACCAAGATACGCACGAGCGAAAACATGTCGACGCTGACAATCTACCCGGTGGAGGTGTCCGACTTCGGCTTCTACAAGTGCAAGGCCATGAACGAGGCGGGCACGTGCGAGTCGATCGCGAAACTGATCGAGAGCACTTCGCCCACGTTGAACGATGACGAGAGGGCCGAGCTGGAGGCGGCGCGCAGCACCAAACGGGGCAGCCGGGCCGGACTCAAGAACGGCAAGGCGATCGAGAAGATCGAGCTGGTGGTCGAGGAGAGCGAGGAGACGCGCCGCGAGAAGGCCGAAAAGCGCAAGAAGCGAGAGGAGAAGCGCAAGGAGAAAGAATCAATGCTGATCGAAGAGATCGTGAAGCAGGAGATGGAAGCGTCCCTGCAGGAGAAAA
>KE524597.1:0-12875 GCA_000441895.2 Anopheles sinensis | reverse complement strand
AACCAAGGATCGGGCCACGGTCAAGTTCAAAGAGCACGTGGAGACCCTCGTCGAGGAAATCGTGACTACCGAAACCGTGCAGGAGATCGAGCGCATGGTTATCCACCAGAAGCTGGACGTGTCCGACGTCGAGAGCGTTAAGAACTCGATCGAAGTGAAGGAGATCCTGACCAACCTGAAGGCGAAGGAGTTCGGCCCGGGCGAAGCGCCACTGCGTGAGCTCGCGACGATCGCGTTCATGGTGAAGCATGGTGTCACGGTCAGTGAGATCACCAGCTTCTACCAGGCGAACCATTTCCCGGCCTTGCAGAAGCCAGAATCACAGTCCGCCATGGTGTTGCTGCTGGAGCGCGAAGGCTACGCCAACATCGTCACGGAGATCCTGACCGAGACGGATATGGATGAGACGCAGCTGGCGGCGACGGCCGGTTTCCGCGCCTTCATGCGCATGATCGAGGTGAACCATGCCAGTATCGAGGAGATCATTGCACACTTCTCGCCGGATGACTTCGTCGTGCAGGAGTGGAAAACGGAAACGGCTTACGAGGTGCGATAGAGGTTCCTTAATCGCTTTCCCTACTAACTTTTTCCCCATAACTGGATCTACTAACATCTAGTCATAATCCCTGAGATCTATATCCTCGTCCCACTACCTATTTTAAATCCAAAATAGCTGATCGAACAATCGATGCTTAAACTGCTTCCTCTTCAATTCTAGAAACACGAAGAAACGCACCTAATATCGTCGTCTGAAGTACGCACAACCGGTAAATGTCGATAAGCAATGTCTTTTATGACAATTCCAACAGTTCGAACGCCACCTTTGCTAATAATTCTGCTCTTTTACCCGCTTTTCTATTTCTTTCTCTGCGGTCGCTCATTGACCCTACCTCTCTTGTCCTTCCTCTTGTGCGCCACTGCCAACTGCTTGCCTATATGAACAACGACCAATCTGGCCGATTCCGATGTGCTTCTCCACGCCGAACAGAGACGACCGTGCGGACGATGAAGGAACTGGACGTCAAAGGTTTGCAATCATAACTATCCAACCCGTGAACAAGCTCGCTATCCTTCTCTCCTTGCAACCCAACCAAATCCGTGTGTGCGTGTGTGTCGCCAACGCCTGCCATCCTGCCTGCTAGCTTGCTGAAGTGTTTGGCTCGCTCATGCCACAATTCTATAGATCTTACCTTCTACAAACCTTCCTCCTTACGCTTCTTCTATCTATCAGCTCGCATAGTGATCCTTTTGTAGTGAAACTATCTTTCTATCTCTCTTTTTATAACGTGTTACCCGTAAAAATGATCAGTTTTTGCACATATCTAAGATACATTTTATATAGACTTTTATCTAGCAGAAGTGTTATTTGCAGCGATGCGTGATTTGCTTAAAAATTCTGTATAACAGCCTCATGCGCACGATTTACTACAACAGTGCGTCACAGAATCGTTGGAACAGAGATGCACATTTCTGGTTCCGATGTGGCCTATGTAATAAAGTTTAGTGTACAATTCAGCATTCGCAACCATGACTGCCGGTAAAATCCACCAGCTTATTTTGAGATCTGTTTTAGTTGATGCTTATCCTATAATATCAAATCGTTCTTCTTGTAGCTGCCATAGTTGTGCAAGTGTGTCGCTTCGAAGTTGAATTTTGACGCGCTTTACTTGTTGGGTTTTCGCAAATATACCTAGACATAGTTCCGGTTGCATTGTGGTAAGTAATCTTGTTTAAGGTACAACTAATGATTTCAACAACTTTCTTTTAAAATGAACTTATTTTCTACGACACTTAAAAAAACGTTAATTGCGGTCTCTCTGCATCATCTGTCCTACTGTTTCGGAATGCACTCACTGTTTAGAGAACTGTCTCGGCCTATAGTAGACTATAGTTTGGATCGAATGTTTGGGAATGTTTGTTCCGTCCTATCGTGTTGACCTACACTCACTGTTAAACTCTGTTCTATCTTTCGCCTGTTGCATTTTGATACAAATGTTAGTTCTTTGGTGAATGGAACTGTCTCAAAATTGTCTGCCGCCTGTTGCCGTACCTTTGTACTAGAGTACATTCTTCTTTCTTTAGGATTGCTGGGATTGGAATGGCTGCCAGAACTCTCTGCCTTTGTCGAATGACTTAGTTCCTATGCTACTCTACTATCCTCTTCACATTATCCTCTTCAACTATTGGATCGGTTGTTGTGCCAGTGTTCATCACTGTTCAAAATTAGTTTTCTCTTCGTTTCTACACTTTCTACGCTACTTTTTACTCTCCTTTCTCTACTTCTGACTGTTTACTCTTCCTGATCTGGTTTATGATTTCTTTACTTCCGGTAGGCTTCAATTATGCACACACACACAAGATTTTTTCGGCACACATAAACACATGACACTTGCACTACACTCCATTTTTTCCTGTTTCGGAACTTGTATCGAAATTTGGGACACTCTTTAAACATACTCGGGGGTTCTCGGCTTTTGGAAACTCTCTTCTCTTTCTATCTTATGTCTTACACGGTGCGGCTGGTCTGCTCCACACGAAATCTCACCATGTTCAAACTTCGCATGATTCCACAGAAACACCAGATCTCAGAGAAGATGACCGCACCACCATCGACAGCACCATCAACACCACCATGAACACTACAACAGTCATGAAGAAAAAACACAAGAAGCTTCGATCCGAAAGAAAGCAGCAGCGTCACGAGGACGAAGAGACAGAGATCGTCGACAGTGAGGAATCGATCGAAGAGCGTCGACGCGAGTCGGTGCAGCAGCGCCGCCGGCAGCCCCTGTCTCTCCTGCGTCCCCTGCTGCCAAGCGAGGAGCAGGTGCAGGAGGAGTTGGCGCCCGACTTTGTTACCTCCCCGTTGCGCGAAACTCACAGCTTGCCGCTGGAGGTCGCCTCGGTGTCGAGTGAGCCGACCGTTTTGAACCTGGTCTCCAATCTGCTGGAGCCGGCGAACACGACCGGCACTAGTGCCACGGTGAACGTCGTGCCGGAAAAGGCTCTGGTCACGGAGGAGGTGTTTTCGTCCGAGCGCGAGTCCGATACGCTGCTCCTGGACAGTGCCCGACTGGCCACCAGTCCCCAGTACAAGCTTTTTGGTCTGAACGAACCGGTTCAAGTGTCCGAGGTCAGTGCGCAGGAAAGTTCCTTCGAGCAGGGCCCTGCAAAGGTGCCACAGCTGGCTCTGGCCACCCGCGATTACGTTCCTGTGCAGCCGCTTGTCGTAAGCGAATCCGACATCCACGATAGTACCGCTTTGCTGGAGCAACCCGCCTCCGAAGCGGTAAGCAATGCCACCGTTCAGCTCCTAACGCACGACGCAACGATCGTACAGGAAACCGTGTCGACTCAGGCGGAGCGGGATTTGCCGGACTTGCAGCGTCCTATCGCTAGTCACGCACATCCAAACGTTCTCTCTCGCGAGTCGCTTCAGGTGACGGAGGTGAGTCGCATCGAAAAGGAAGATGCGTTCGATGGGCGCTTGAAGCTGCCGTTGGTGCAACCGAACTACCAGATATTGCCGTCCGAATCGATCCAGACGGAGGAAACGATCACGCAGGACGCTCCGAGTCGCTACTACCCGGAGCTCGTCGTACCAACCGAAAGCGCCCGCGCACGGTTTATCGAGCAGAAATCATACGTCACCGAGGTCATGAACGCCCCGGAACGGGAGAACACTTACGTACCGGGACGACTTCCGCCGCAGCAATGGGCTGACGTGCAGTGCGACCTGAAAGAGCCGCTCTCAGTGACGGCGCAGCAGATCCAGGAGAACGAGACAGAGTTTGTTACCGGACCAAAGGTAACCTCGTACCAGGCGACGGGCTCGGTCACGACGATCGAGAACCAACTGGTAACACAGCTGGTCAATGAAAGTGCGAACGCAGAAAGCTTCCAAGCGGAACCGCTCGAAACAAAGACGGCCACCGTTGAATTCCTGGAACGATCCAGTGTTTCCGTATCAAACGTGGTCAGCAACGAAACCGAGGCGAAGCTGGAACCCTTCGAAGTGCTCGGTACGGCCATGGCCCTCAGCAGCCTAACCTCACTCAAACCGGTCAGCGAATCGACGGAAGCCTTCGTGCATGAGAAGGAAACACTCCACCAGGGTGCGCCGCAGCCAAACCTAGCGTTCGCAGCGACCTTACTGGAACCGATCGAGAACCTAGCCATCACGGAGATCGAGACAGCCGACACGGCTGGAAGGTTTTCGCCGGAGGCGGGAGATCGCACCGAGCAGGCCACGGCCAGCTTCGTTCCGGTGCAATCGCACTCCGTCGGCACGGTGGAGACGCACGAGAAGGAGTCGGAGCTGGCCGCGAAAACCCCCGCCCAGCCAGTGTTTGCCGAGCGGCAGCTAAATCTTCAACACCAGCTTGAAGTGGTAGAAGCCGAGACAAACGAGCGGGAGTCCACCTTCCACCCGATCACTGCTCCGGCCGACCAAATCCTCAAACCCACACCAACGGACAGTCTCAAGTCGGTGACGGTGCAGGAAACGATTGCGGGTGTGTCCGAGGGTGAGTTGGAGAAATTCTCACCCGCATCACAACTCGCGCGATTGGTGCGCATGGATGAGCACGAAGAGAAGACCGTTTCAGAGCTGACCGTCTACGAATCACTTCGGGCGCACGAAGAACCGGTGAGGCCGGAGGAGAAAACCGCCGAACGCCACCTACCCAAGCTTGCTAGCGAGCTTGTGGTGACGGAAGTTATCAGCGGCCAAACGGCAGCCGAAGTGGCCCATCCGCAGGAGCTGGTGAAGGATCACGTGCTCCAGCCGACTCCAACTCACTCGCTCCGGATCGTGCAAGTGGAAGAGACGGTGGCAAACGAAGGACTGGAGCAGTTCGATCGGCAAAGTCTCGTTACTTCCCAGGCCAACGTAGGCGGCGGTACGCTCGAGGAAACGGTCATCTCGGAAACGATGGTGCTAGAGGGCGCCACCGAGTACTCCGCTCCGGAAGCTCCGGCAAGCAAGTCCGCCCTCACCAACCTCGAACGGCTGGTCGAAGGATTGACCGTGACGGAGATTGTCGTGGAGCAACGTGAACAAGCGGATACAACCGAACAACCGACGGTCAAGGATCGTACAGCAAAGGCCGTGCCAACGGAAGCCCTCAAATCGGTGCTTATCGAAGAGGTGCAGCTTTCAAGCATGGCCGAAACCATGTCCACACCAGCGACCGTACAAAGCGAGGCGCACGTAAAGTTGAGCGATACGCAAGAACAAACTACCGTCCAAGAAACGGTCGTCCTTGAGGACGTCCACAAGCTGGCCGAGGCTGACCAGCCCGAACGGAAGCGGGCCGAAACGAGCCTAACCGAGCCCCGGACCGAACTGACGATCACCGAGGTGGTGCCGGAGGATCGCGAGCGTGAAGGCTTCGACGTGGCCACTATTGCCCGAGACTACACGGCCCACCCGGTGCCAACTGAGTCGCTCAAATCGGTACAGGTAGAAACGGTGGAACTGGTCGATTCCGTCGCCTCCATCGGCACACCGAGTGTCGCCGAGTCTTCCGCCACCGTGCAAAGAGATCAGCTCGAAGAGAAGACAATCAGCGAACAGGTGGTTTACGAAGGGTTGGGCGATTACGAGCGAGAGAGTGTCGCCATGCGGCAGGCAGAACCATTGCTGGAGCCACGAAGTGAGCTCACGGTGGTGGAAGTGGTTACGGAACAGAAGGAAGACGAACGGGTCGAGCCGGAACCGGTAAAGGATGCGCGCGCGCAGACGATCCCCTCGCATATGCTTAAGACGATCCTGGTGGAACAGGTTCTTGCGTCGGATTCTCTCGAGCGCATGGAACAACCGCTGCAGCCCGAAATGCTTGCCAACGTGCAGAGTGACCAGCGCGAACAGACCACGGTTTCGGAAACCATCGCCTACGAGGGAACCGATCGACTGCAGGACGCAGTGAGGCCAAGCGAGAAAACCGCCGATCTCACCATCATTCCGAACACGGAACTACAAGTCGCTGAAACGGTCGCAGAGCAGCGGGAAAAAGAGGGCTTCAGTGTAGCCGATCTTGCCAAGGACCAGGTGGCGCGGCCGGTACCAAGTCACGCGCTGAAGTCGATCCAGGTGCTGGAAACACTCACCAACGAGATCACATCGCAGCTGGCTCATGAGGAACCCAACACAACGAAAGCTTCGACGCAAAGTGACGAGCTCGAGCAAACGACTGTATCGGAAACATTTGCCTTTGAAGACACGCCCGTCATGGAGGCCGACACGAGACCGGCCTCGAAAATGGCTGAATCCGTGTACGAGCCACAGGTCGGCGTGATCGTTACCGAAGTCAACCCGGCGCAAAAAGAACGCGAAGGCTTCAGTGCGGCTGAACTGGCGCAAGATCACACGGCGATACCCGTAGCCGGACACGCGCTGAAGACGGTCATGGTGGAACAAGTGACGGTCTCTGATTCGCTCGATAAGCTCCAGTCCCCGCAACAGCTTACCAGCTCCGCCACGGTGCTAAGCGAAGCGTTTGAGCAAACAACCGTTCAGGAAACGACAGTGTTCGAACGCTCCGAGCAGCTTCCGGTGGACGAGCTACCGGCAACAAAGTCCGCCGACCGTTCATTCCTTCCGAACGCGGAGCTTATCGTGACGGAAGTGGTCAGTGAGCAAAAGGAACGGGAAGGGTACGACGTGGCCGAGCTGGCTCGTGACCATACCGCTAAGAGGACGGTCACAACGCACGAGCGGAAGTCGGTGACGGTTGAAGAAACGCAGACCGGTGAAAGTGCTACCCGACTTGAGGAGGAACGGTTGACGGAGACCACCTCCGCCACGTTCAAAGAGGATCGTTTGAGTGAAACCATCGTTCAAGAGCCCGTCGTTATGGAAAGCATCGATACCTATTCGATGGAGTTTACGCCGAAGGAAAAACAAGCACTGCCGAATGTCACTCCGATGACGGAGCTGGTTGTGATGGAGGTTGTGTCGGAGCAGAAGGAAAGCGAAGGCTATTCAGTGCAGGACATTGCACAGCAGCACGTGGTGAAGCTGCTCCCATCCCACACACTGAAGTCGGTGACCGTCGAAGAGGTGCAACCATCCGATGGCGTCGGAGAAGTGGCCGATACGCGTACCACCCAGCATACCGCTAGCGTGAGCGAAGGCCAGCTGGAGTCGCAAACCGTATCCGAACAGCTCGTTCTCGAAGGACTCGATGTGCTGACCGAGCAGCCACAGCCGGCTCCGAAATCGGCTACCTCGAACATCGAAGCCATCAGCGAGGTACAGGTGACGGAAGTTGTTTCCGAGCAGAAAGAGCAGGACGGCTACGACGTACAGCAGATTGCTAGCAACTACGTTGCCAAAGAAGTCCCGTCCCATACGCTCCGATCCGCGCTTGTCGAAGAAACGCTCCCGGTTGATGGCCTGCAGCAGCTGGACAGCGTTCCACTTGGCTCGCACGCAAAAACACTGACCGACGAAATTGAAGAACGGATCATCGCGGAAACGGTAGTGCTGGAAAATGTCGATACCTTGGAGTTGCACACCCGGCCAGAGGAGAAACGCGCCGAGAAGGTGCTACAGAGTCAGATCGGGCTGGAGGTGACGGAAGTGAATGCCGAGCAAAAGGAACGCGATGGTTACAACGTGGCCGATCTGATTGTTCAGCAAGCGGCCAAAACGGTCTCTACCGAACCGCTCAAGTCGATTACGGTCGAGGAAGTGGTTCTATCCAGCGGTACGGAGGACATTGGAGCGAAGGAAGTGGCCGCCACATCCTCGGCCACGGTTCGCAGCGATGAGCGTCAAGAGACGACTGTATCGGAACAAGTTGTCTATGAAGGAGTCGATCGTTTCGATGAGCAGAGCGCTCCGGAGCAGAAAACAGCCTCCAGATCGATGCAGCCCAGCCAAGAGCTGATCGTTACCGAAGTGATGTCTGAGCAGAAGGAGTACGACGGTTTCGATGTACAGGCGATCGCCAGTGCCAATACCGCTCACGTTGTGCCTGCGCAACTTCTTAAATCCCTCGCCGTGGAACAGGTGGAAACGGTGGAAGATCACGGCGAAATGAAGGACGGCTTGTGTATGCCCAGCGAGGGACGCGCATTCGTGAACGAAACGGAGCTAGAACAGAAGACCATACAGGAAACATTGGTGTACGAAAATGTTGCCGAAAAGCCGTCAGATCAAGCGCCGGAACAGAGGCTGGCCGACTTCAGCGTGCAGCCGATCCAAGAACTCGTCATCACCGAGGTGATTGCCGAGCAGAAGGAGCGAGATGGATTCGATGTGCAGGAGATAGCTAAAAACTATACGATCCGAGCGACGACGGCAGGCCTACATAAATCCGTTGAAGTCCGCGAGGTGCAAACAACCGACAATCTGACAGAACTTGACATTATAACCAGCACGGCAAAGGCTACCACTCGCACCGATCGGCTCGAGGAAACGGTAGGCTCGGAGACCACGGTGTTGGAAGGTTTTACGAATTTGGAGGAAATCAGTCCAGACCGTAAAACAGCCACAGCCACCGTACTCCCCAACGACGAGCTGATGATCACGGAAATTGTGACAGAACAGCGTGAAAAGGATGGCTACGATGTGCGAGAGGTGGCTAAAAACTTTACCGCGCAATCGCTTACAGCTGGGGAAGCAAAGAAGTCAATCATTGTGGAGGAAGTCCTTGTGAGTCACGACACGCCACAGATGGCCCCTTCTCAGAGTGTCACGCAGGAAGCATCGTTCACCACAGATCAATCCGAACAAACGACCGTAGTGGAAACCATCGTGTACGAAAATCTGGGTCAACAGCAGCCACAAACTACTCCCAAAACGTTGCACGCGGCCCCAAGTGTAGATGCGGTGTCGGAGGTTACCATTACCGAAGTAATCGCTGAACAGAAAGCACAGGAAGGTATTGAGCTCCCCACAGTGGAGGGACAGAAGGCAAAACTGCTGCCCAGTGATGCACTGAAATCACTAACGGTGCAACAAGTTGATGCACTACAAAGTGTCACAGATGTAGAGGAGGAACGGCTACAAAAAACTAAAGCACTTGTTAAAAGTGATACGATCGACGAAACGACAACAATGGAAACAACCGTCTTGGAGAACGTTACCGAATACAAACAGCAGCTTGATATGACTATGCATGCGGCAAAGTCCTCTAAAGATGAAGTTGTCAAGCAATCACTCATGATAGAGCAAGTACTGACCTTGCAACAGCCAGGACCATTCACGTCAGACACTTCGAAGCCTTTGGAGGCTAACTTAACACCCGATCAGCTGTTGCAAACCACAATCCAGGAAGTCATGGTCTTGGAAGCTACGGAAAATCTATCCACCGAGCTTACGATGGATAGAAAGTATCCCACACTCGACATGCAAGGCCTCGAACTACCCGTCCAAAATGAGGTGTCAGTATCGGACACAATGACCGAACTAGCACCGAAACCGGAACCAACGGCAAGCGCAAAACCGAGTCTCAACGATATGCTCTCGGCAGCGTCTACCTCGGAGACATTGAGCCAGGATTCGTTCGACCAACTTAGCGATGCCCATAAGGCCGCTTCTCAGCAAGCTCACCGTACTGTGTCCAATCTGTTCGTATCGTCCACTACCGAAACAGTGCTGGGTGAGGGGTTAGATAGGTCCGATTTCAGTCTACCATCCGTGGCCCATACTGCGTCCGTTAAATTTACCGACACGACAATAGTTCCCCTTCAGTCCGAGCAACTGGCAGCTGACACGGCACAGCCGTTCGAAGAGACAGTCGAGCCACGTAAGTTTGCCTTCACTGCGATGGAAGATGGTTTAAGGGCACCTGAATGTTTAGAGATAGCGAGTAACGAATTGAACGATGTGACGATGCCCTTGGTAACTTCCGAGAGACGGGCGTCGGTTACTTTAATAACTAACCAAACGGTCAATACTTCCGAAACGACTCTGAGCGAATATGTAGATCGGATTCAACTTGCTCAAGAGCCAGAACAGCGGTTCGCAAGACTGACACAATCTGGTCTGCTCACGTATGAAGAGTCTCGTCCTGTGATAGAAAAGGGTAAGTACTGGGGTAACCATTCACACAAACTTCATACAATGCCCACATTCTCATTAAAAACCAACCCATACATTCCAAAAATGCCTATTATTTCGACACTAGTTACTGTATGTAAATAAATGTAGATTACAACAGTTACAAATTCAAGCAGTAATATTACACGCTCCAAAACACACACCTGAAACACAAAACTTCTTACTCATCCCAACAGATCACACAGGACACAAAACACGAAAAACACAGACACACAGCAAACAGATCAAGTACAAGGAAGAGCACATCGGGGAGGCACAAGAAATGCAACAACTCTTACACATACATGAAGACACCACAACAAAGCAAACACAACCAACACAAACCAACATTCTTGCTAAACAAACCAATGAGGAAAATTTAATATTGGAAATGCCTGAAGAAGTTAAGACCACTGAGTTCATCACCGAAGAAGGCAAGGCCAAGAAGCAAGTGGTCAAGAAACGACGTCATCAAGAAGAAGGCCGGAAAGAAGGAACAGGTCACCGAGATCGTCACTGTCCAAGAAGACGATCAGCTGCCGCAGACGACTGTCACTGTCACTGAAAAGGAGCTTCCGTTCGAGGAAGTGACCGAGTTCCAGCCTACTTTAATGCAGTCACAAGAAGCGATCGTGCAAGAGATGCCTGAGGAAGTGAAGGTCACTGAGGTTATCACCGAAGAAGGCAAGGCCAAGAAGCAAGTGGTCAAGAAACGCGTCATCAAGAAGAAGGCCGGAAAGAAGGAACAGGTCACCGAGATCGTCACTGTCCAAGAAGACGATCAGCTGCCTCAGACGACTGTCACTGTCACTGAAAAGGAGCTTCCGTTCGAGGAAGTGACCGAGTTCCAGTCTACTTTAATGCAGCCACAAGAAGCGATCGTGCAAGAGATGCCTGAGGAAGTGAAGGTCACTGAGGTTATCACCAAAGAAGGCAAGGCCAAGAAGCAAGTGGTCAAGAAACGCGTCATCAAGAAGAAGGCCGGAAAGAAGGAACAGGTCACCGAGATCGTCACTGTCCAAGAAGACGATCAGCTGCCTCAGACGACTGTCACGGTCACTGAAAAGGAGCTTCCGTTCGAGGAAGTGACCGAGTTCCAGCCTACTTTGATGCAGCCACAAGAAGCGATCGTGCAAGAGATGCCTGAGGAAGTGAAGGTCACTGAGGTTATCACCGAAGAAGGCAAGGCCAAGAAGCAAGTGGTCAAGAAACGCGTCATCAAGAAGAAGGCCGGAAAGAAGGAACAGGTCACCGAGATCGTCACTGTCCAAGAAGACGATCAGTTGCCGCAGACGACTGTCACGGTCACTGAAAAGGAGCTTCCGTTCGAGGAAGTGACCGAGTTCCAGCCTACTGGAATGGATCTTCAACGCGTGATCAATTTAGTAGAACCTTCCATGTTTGATAAGCAAGTACATACAACCACTCCACACGTTGAAACACATGACACACACTCACTTTCACTCACAGTACCACAACACAATGGTAAGAGAATGTTTCGCTTTCGCATTTTGCTTATGTCATTTGCTTTTGCTTGCAAATACTTTACCGAAATACAACTATTCATATATTATTTTAGATACGGAAACACAAGAAAACACTTCTCCAACATACATCACCACATTCGAAACATGTACAGACAACAACCAGACAGTTATCAAGTCCAGAAACATAAAAATCATTAAGGAACATGGGGCCGTAATTGAGGAGACTCTAGATGATGGCGACGAAGAAATATCTCCTTCAATACCATCGGAAGTGGTTATTGAGGAAGTTGAAGGTAATATGCTTGTCGTTGTTTACATTGTTTTTTTGAACAGATCTAGTACACTACAAAATACCATTAAATCATTTTAAGCATTTGTACACATTCCATATTTACTCTGAAACATTTCATTATTGTAGCAATTCTACGTTATTTCTTGTTAGCTAATTTGTTTACTTATCACACAGAATCTGCATCACCACTCAACATCACAGACCTTAAAGAAACACCCAAGATCGTACAAGAAGTCACCACAAAACAAAAATCTAAGAAGAAACAAACACAAACACTAGCCCTCGAACAGATTGAAAGTGTATTATCCGAACAAGAAGTGGAATTCTCCCCGGATGAAACTGAACACAGAGCTAACATTCGCGCGGTAGTGTCGAAGCGGGCAAAGAGTAAAACATCTAAAGTAACTGTTATACAAGGGGTCACTGAAACTGTACTGGACGAAGGGGATGAACAAGAACCATTAACCATAAAAGAACTGCCAGAACAAGAGGTGGCTGAAGACAGTAAAGGAGCTGTCCCAAAAAGAAACAGCTGTAATTGGCACGTCACCTGAAATTCAGGAAGCATTGAAAACGAAGAAAAGAAGGTCAAAAATCGTCAAGAAGAAGGGCGACGATACTGACGATATCATTGAGCGTCTCCTCAACCTAGAGGTCAAGAAAACCGAGCTGGAACAATACGAGAAAATCGATGTCGATATTCCGAAGCGAGTTCGTCCGGTCGAAGAAACTACTATCGAAGAGCTTCCTGAAGTTACAGAAGAAGTTAAAACGTCTTCGGGCGCTATCAAAAAGCAAATCACCAAGAAGAAGATCACCAAGAAACGCGTTGGGCCAAAAGAAGAAGTTACTGAAGAGGTTACGGTTCAAGAAGAGGGCAAACAACCTGAAACCACGGTAACCGTAACTGAGCACGAGGTTCCTTATGAAGTGGTAGAGCCATTCGATGAAGAAATGAAACCTCAGGAGGCTGTGGAAGAAGAATATACTCAACCTTTAGAAGCTACAGTCAAAACTGTGACACCAAGGTTATCAAGAAGAAAAC
>KE524595.1:5739-21820 GCA_000441895.2 Anopheles sinensis | reverse complement strand
GCAAAACGGAAACGCTAGCAACTTCCAGTTGAATGTAACATAAAGAGTAGTATTTCTTCTAAATTCAGAACATGTTTGACAATTTTATCATTAAAATTGAATCCGCGGTGGCCAAAACAGCAAAAGGTCTTTGTTTGATGACGTGTAAAAACTTTCAGCATTATAGCAGAACGAACTTGTTTGATTTTGTGAGACATTTCTTGTCCACCGAATTCAGCTGATATGATTTTTTTACTATTTTGTCACTTATGGAGACAGGTTGAAAAATCATTTGGAAGCCTTGGTCCGGCCACTGACTGTGCTGCGAGACCTTAAATGACAACAGAGGCCGTTACGACAGGCATAATGAAAAATGGCCTTATTATCCGTTTTTTGGATCAAAATGTCATAGTTAAGAAAAACTTAGAAAAGATGGAGATTGTCGAGGCCAGTCACTTAAACAAACCGGCTCGAAGCTCCTGTAAGACATATGCTCGGAAAATCATAAAACTCGGTCAAATATCATAATCGATTCCAGCACTAATAATTTTATCTATGTCCCTCAACCACTTCCAACTGATAAAACCTTGATAAATCTTAAATGTAGGATCCATTCCAACAATTTAAAACCCAAGTGGAGCAGCAAATGGTCATGTAGGCCACACAACTACTGAAAAACATCCTTACACGATTGGTTTTGTCGGCTATGGCTAAAGTTTCGACCAAGTACCGTATGGCCGCCTTACTGGTCGTTAAAATATTTTTTCTATGTACTTAAGTGATGTAACTTTACAATAAAATTTACTTCATTCAATTAGCTTGGTTAACTTTTTTCTTATCGTTGATGAAAATTTGTCTATTTTTTTTAAATGCATACGTTATTTAAATCTAATGTCGCGATTTAATAGGTTAAGCTCCAACTTGGGTATGAGAATCGGTAAAAAACTACATTTCACGCCTAGAGTCTTCATTCTGTTTTAATCAATTACGATTTTCCATTTTCATCCATTGTTTTGTTTGTTGACATTCATAGATGGCTTTTGAGGTGAAAATTTATCTCGTAAGTATGAACGGTCATTCCCGTTCGTTTCGTAAGTATGAACGGTCATTTGCGAAACGTCCGTGCTGCGCTGCTACCTGCATGTATAGTGTATGTGGATAGTGTGTGTGTATATGGGAATTGTCGGGCGTTCCTCCGGTTCACCAGTACGTTGTATGTTGATGAGCACAATTTGGTTAGTCGGGTATATTTTTTAATTTTTGGTATTGTCAAATATGAGCGAATTATTTGTTGTTTTTAACAACAACAATACTGACTCACTGTATGTATGAGTGAATTTATTTTTCATTCGACAAAATACGATCAAACAATGATATCACATAAGCCAATTTTAAAACAAAGCAAAGCAAAGCAAAATTTAAAGTTGCATTAATTTATTGTATGGAATACTACGATTCATCTTGATTGATCAGCGCCTCTTTGGCACAATTTCAATAAACTTCACTAACGCATGAATATATGCAAACAAAAGCTACAGGATCCGTCACATTATCCAAACATCTATTAGATATCGGCAATGAAGAAGTTTTTAAGAATAACAAATTTGCCGGACGGCAAAGGCGATATCCAGAGATACTACATGCATTAAAACTGCCAGATAATTTCTGTACCTTCTCTGCGTGATTCTAAAAATTCCAAATTGCATACATATTTCCTAATATACAAAAATAACATGCACATTATCCATTGTTTGCTAAAAGAGATACACTATGTCCAGTTTCTTTAGAGCCAATTAGTAAATCAGCAAATTTACATCAGTTGAAAGTTATCCTAAGCATCGAAAGCGACAAAGTCCAATACATCCAACGACTTGCCAAAAGAGGCGAAAGAGACCTAACGGCTCAAAGCCTCTATAATCCTTCACCTAACCTAACAAACGACTTGCCAGCAAAAAAGAGACTCGGTTCTACTCAAGAGGCGCTTGTTCCCCAAAAGTTGCTGCTGTCACCGAGATCAGCCGCGGGTACGTTTGCCGTGTTATGAACTGGATATCAAAATATGCGTGTATTGATTTACGCTATGCTTTTACCCACCGTCTTTGCTAGCAGTTTTTTCTTAAAATTTCATAGTGCACAAAGCGATTGTGCTACAAAGCATGTTAAAGCGATTGAAACGGTAACGACGAATCTAGCGAAAAAAGGAAATGTGTCCGTCTGCCTGTCGATATGTCCGTCTGCCTGTCGTCAACGTACAGTGAAATTACCACTACGATCTTCCTGGCCCGTCAACAAAGTGTTAATTTTGGCATGTAAGTGATCCACAAAGATTTGTGATACAAAGGCTGACGAAGGGTTTGGCTTAAAAAGAATGATGGTGGCTCAGAGAAGTCCAAAGAGTTGCGAAAAATACAGAGCGAAAAATAATAAAAAGAATAATGCGAAAAATACTCCCTCTAAAATGACTAACTTTACTGCATCGGTATTCTCATCACTAGTAGGTACGCTGCAACTTGCCAATTGCCATTCCTCTTGCTGACATGCCTCAAATCTTCAGCGATTGCAAACGCGCGAATGCGATACGAGCGAATGCAAACCAGCGCTGCAGTAGTGTTCATACACCAGGGATGATCTTAATTTCAGGAAGGTGAACTTTAATAGTACATATGTTTGAAAGCTTGAGAACACGAATTTATCGTTTTGTGACCTTGATCGTAAATCCTCGATATTCATAAGACAACGCAATAGAACTATTCAATTGTTGCTTCCGACATATTCTCAGGGAATGCTGCCCAACGGTTCGCGTATGTAGCTGTACAAGTCTCCCTTGGAGCAATGCTTGTGAAAGCTCAAATCAACAAAAAATAAAGCGCTTCGGCGCTACAATAAATCGAACTACTCGCGGACAAATTATTGTTCAACACGCTCAGTGGCAAGCATAGATGGTATAATCAGCACCTCTACAGGTCCTACGCAAAATGGAAAAGCAGCTGTTTTGACTCCTTAAATATTTCTTGAAATTTGAGAATCAAAATGAATGTAGTAAAATGCCATCAATCATGAACTACTTGTACCCTTAGCTAAATACCAAATAAGCTGTTGTAGGAAGCAGATGTTTGTCAATTATTCAATAGGAAATTTTGAAAGGAAACCATAGCTCCGATTAATGTGATGCCCTTATAACGTTGTACGCAAGCTGACGTGCTTGACCTATCGGTACATGACATTGGTATAACGGATTACATGGTAAAAACACCAAATAGCTATCCCTGTCCCCAAGGAATTCCAGCTTTAGTACTCTCCAAGTGCGCTTATGTTCCATAACAATCTAGCAAGTGGCCTTTTTCAAATCTTTTCAAACTGTAGCTTCTGAGCTATTTATACCCCAATGCCTGGAAGTTCTCTTGGATGTTTCCGGTGTACATGAAGGGCAGTTATTATTTGGTATCCAATCACTGCGGTGTAAAATCATTATCTATTACAGCCAAAACTCTGCAATAAATAAAAAATATGCGGTTGAGTGGAAAAATGATGGCTTTTTGCACTTTTTCGATTATTTCACCGCTTGGTGACGGGACAAATAAAATGTAATAAATGAAATTCATTGTTATCAATTCGAAATACTGTACAATTGGCCATTTTTCAGGAGTGTCATTTTTCAAGTTGTCACACTTACAGATTTGCATATTTTATGATATGCAACTAATAATCGTGTTAACATGTCACAATGGTTTAGAGAGAAAATATTGAAGTACGTTCTGCACTTTTGCATCGGAGGAAAAACTTATTATAGTGAGCACTATGAACGACGCAGTTTGCATTAAATCGGTTGCCATAGCTCTGTCCTCAGCAGTGCGTCATCCATGTTTTTTTTCGGACTTGCATTCCCATCGCCCAGGTCGAGCCACGCCCATTCCGTACATCGAAAATTCTTAGAAACTTTCGCCAAAGACGATGCTTAAGGCGAACGCAATGCGAAAGGCAGGTTTTACTGTCACTCGTTTCGCTCCCGTACGCCAGCAGGGTATACTCTGTCATGTCTCGTCCCGCTCTCGCACTTTCATGAGCGGTTATACTGTTCCCACGGTACTTTCGCTTCTTTGGGCTATACACCACGCTGGACCAAACAAAAAGTCGCGTCTTCAGGCCGTGAGTGGGCGTCTTGTTATATGACATCGAACCGAGTATTGCTTTTCCCTTGGTGCGTGAAAAATCTTCGTTGTTTTACGATTTTCTCCCTCTTGCGGCTGTACCAACGAACGAAAGTCGCACTTCTATTTTCATCCAAAAGGCTCGCGCGGCAGATTTGTGAGGTACGGGACACTGACGCTATCTCTCGGGTTTCGGGTTTGCGCGTGACTCGTAAAAGCGTAGCCGAAACCGCCCATTTGTGACCTTCTGGCAACCGAAGAAAGTCAGGCCCACTTTGAACCGCATACGTTGGTTACATGTATATCTATACATGTACCGCTCTGGGGAGGAATGTCTATCGTCTGCTGTGTCATGAATTCAGGAGAAGGTGCATTTATTGAAATAAGAGCCAAGAATAGGACGAAAAACTGGCAAGAAAAACAGGTAGTTGAGGAAGTGCTAGTTAAATACTGCAAAATAACGAAATAGTACCGGTTTATGGTAACATAAGAGCAGTGATTTTACCACTGTACGAACGGATGATTAACGGTTCACAGGATACATACGTAAGGTTACAAAAACTCATGCCATAGAAGAAGAGATAAAGAAATACAAATGTAACAAAAGCGATAATGAATTGAATAAAATAGCTTTGAGTATATTCTGCAAACAAGACTCGGGATTCGATCCCACAGATGGTGTTTTTACCACAGTGGTTTTCTAGCGTCTAGGCTGCGCCAAGGGCATCTTGCCCTGCTTTATGTCTACATTAAATGTTTTGTTTTGCTTTTTCGCCCGAAAAGCTGGTTCTATACACATTATACACAGCGGCACACGTAGCTGAGCTCAAATAACCTTAACGATTTATTATTGGTTATTCTCATTCGGCCAGACGCACCACAAAAATTAACCAAACCTAACCGTTAGGCTTTAATTCATGGGTTAAGAATACTGCTATTAGGTTACTGGTTCAACAATATCATTGATAAACTTATAAATGAACGCATATAATAAATATTTCTACGTAAAATTAAATATAGTCGACCTGAGAGACATGAGTATACTTCGCTTTTTATGCGAGGTAATATTTTCTGTGTAAGTAATTTAATTTGATGTTATTTACCTGTGCGTCCCACAGCCTTCATCAGCGCAAGCGAACTACGGTTGATCGATTTCTCATCCCATGATCATACTCACCGTGTCTCAAATACACAAATACACACATAGACATAACTTACTCTGACAATTACCTAGAGGTGGCATCCGAAAGCTGGACAGTGGGTCGGTTGGGAAGTGAAATGGTCGTTGTCCGAACGCGAAGTGGAACTGTTGCTGTTGTCCTACAAAAGATGCTTCAAGAAATTACTTGTCTAGCTCGAATACTTTCCCAGCCGCGAGCCTTGATTTTGGTGGGAAACGAATATTTTGTATCGAGCAAGAGGATGTGAAGGAATCTTTGGATCGTGAATGCCTCAAGATATGAAAAGGTCCTTGAAAAACAGTATATATTTTTGAGCTTTTTTCTTGGTTAAGGTGAAATTCAAAATCATATAGCATAATAAGCTGTGAAAGTATCAGTCACCTTTTTTTCAAATCGGTGCGCTTCTTTTTGGTTGTTAAACATTCCAACATTCAACTAAAGTCTGGTCCAAAGTAAATCGAAACGCAGTGAGCGCTCTACTGTAGTGCCTCCAGTGGGCATGGACAAAAACCAATGAAATTAATTTGTTAAGTAATTAGTAACCAATATTTGGTGAAAGTTTGAGACGTTTATCTCTAAGCTTCGCGATGATATGCACAATTGAAGTCTAACGTCGTAAATTGAACGCGCACAAACACATGAAAACCACGGAGCAGTTGATGTCGAAGGTGGCCACCCACACAACACAGTTTGTATCTATTTCGAAATCATCTTCCAATAATCGTACATCTGTACCATACGATTGAATCGTGTATTATTCTAAAATAATGCCTATACATACAAAAGTGGAGGCGTTAACTGTACATTGTGCATGTTTAGTCATATATGTTTCTAAATCGGTGTCATATAGGACATACTATAAACATTGGCTGTACATTGCTCGTTCATCTATAAGCATGCATAAAGCAGATCGTGTTACGTTCTTAAGCGGTAATATATGCAACAAAGAATATATACTGCTCGTACATTGTCAATGCCATCTACAATTCCGATTCGAAATGAACTAATTTGAGATTAAATTTATCCAACTGTATGCGACTTCGTGTTGTGTGGGCGATGTGCTGAAGTTGTCGAAGGCAACCATATGTCGGGAATTGAAACCTTTCGCTAAAAATTAAGTGTAGAACGCGAAAAAATGCACTTTTGTAGAACGAGAACACGAGATGGACAACCGCGGGACAAGGTGATGCGAACCGTTGATGCTAGCTTGAACCTCTGCATCGAAGATGCGGCCTGACGGCACAGCGCCGGCTATGAAACTGTGTAGATCATAGATAATCTTATTAATAAAACTTAATAAAACAACATAAGACTTGTATCCTTCACTTGCCAGTATGATCCACACCGTTTCACAGCCGATACTGTGCCGCATAGCCTCATCGCTGATGAAGAGGTTCGGGTTAGCCTTAACAGTCTTATTGCGTAAATAAGTGATAAAACGTCTTAAACTTTCATCAAATGATGGTTACTAATTACTTAACAAATAAGTGTCATTTGTTTCCATCTACGTCCACTGAAGGCACCACAGTAGCGCGTTAACTGCGTGTCGATTTACTTTGGACCAGACTTTAATCTACAAACTCTGCTCAGAATGACTCATCACCGGTAGAAATACACCCGAGGAAACAAGAATAGCACCACCCTGTTTTTTGCCGATATCATTTAAATGTCCATAAAATTTGAGCTTTTTCCAGTTTGGATCGTTAGTTCAATCAGTTTCACAAGTTTTCAGTGGATTATGATCGTTTTAATTTGGTCTATTAACGTTTAAGTCAAATAATTCATTAAAAAGGCCTGGAAGTAAAAATTGCACCATTTTTGGTTTTCGTTCAGCAATTGCGAAAATTGCAGCAATTAACCATTTTGAGTAGATTTTGAGGATATATTAGTGAGAATAGAACTCAAACTATAGTAATTAAGTTTTATTAGTTGTGATTTATTTGGTTTTTGAAGTTATTTAGCAGAAATAGGTCAAGAACAGCATCGTCTTGTCAAAACTGACTTAAACTTCAAATATGGTAATGATGAAGCCATGAAAACCGGTCTTAAAATCTTCTGATTACTTATCATAGCAATACGGTTTATGAAAACATCCGGTAACGACGACCACTAGCACTAACGTAGGAGCGAAACCTAGCTAACAGTGATAGATAGGCGAATAATTTATGAATAAGTAGTGAAACAGAGAATACAGTATCGTTAAATCTTGTAGAATCCATCATATGGTGCCACAAGACATGTGCAGTAAAGTATGTTGAGCGGGGAAACCACAGGTGGCCAGAAAGATTCCGTAAGCCCAACATGACACAGAGGCATAAACTGAATCTGTTCAAATCAGCTGTAAGGTATATTTCTTGGAGCGAAGCTTGGTAAAAAGTTCTTTTTCAACCAAAGAACATTTATTCTTCGTTTTTTAGATGTTTGTCAATGCTTTTTGCACGATTTTGAACAAGAACCTGGTGCTAAAGTGAGTCGGCATGATATGGTGCTAAAGTGTTAAACGATTGATATGGGGAGCTTCCTCACTGCGGCGAAAGCTTGTCTTGCCGTGGATCTGAATGATAATGATATCGAATGTACTAGAAACAAAGTTAATTAGACAAAATGAGTGTCTGATGGGCTTGGACTTCGTTTTGCAGCAGAATGATGCCGAAATTCACAAGTTTATGCTGTCTATAGGTTGGCTTCCTGACAAAGAACGGAGATTTCAAGGTGTCCAGTAGATCTCTCTGTATCCTAATCTCATGGACAACCTTTGGCCCATTCATAATCATTGTGGTTGTCTTCAAATTTCAATCAGTTAGGCAACAATTACGTGCCAAATTGTATTTGCGAGTGTTGAAAGCATCATGTGCAGAATTCCGACGAAAAAATTATGTTGTGCCTACAAATCTCTGAATATTGAAGGAATTATTTACAAATACTCGTATACTTTATAAAGACATCATCCAATTTAATTTCTACAGAGTTTTTGTTAGTATATCGTCAATTGCTGAACAAAAATCAAAGTGGTGCTATATTTATTTCCAGGCCATTTTAACGAATTATGTGACTGATACGTTAATAGACCAAATTAAAAGATCATAATCCACTGAAAACTTGTGAAACTGATTGAACTAACGTTCCAAACTGAAAAAAGATCAAATTTTATGGACATTCAAATGATATCGGTAAAAAACAGGGTGGTGCTATTCTTGTTTCCTCGGGTGTAGAAGAACTCTGAAAGAACCTACGACGAAGCGTTTTGCGTAACCCGCAATATACAGTGTGCAGCAGGTAAAAACGGACGCTCGTGAAATGAGACGGTCTGCCGTCTTTTCGCAAGCCTATAGCATTCCCGGAACCAAATTTCGACCTTCAACGTATACATTTCTTTTCAATAACTCTTTCACAATGTAAGTAAATTGAAAACGGAATCAAAATCGATTCTTTTACTAAGATATGGCCCGAAATATGCGCGAAGACCCGAAAAGGGGACACGCAAGTAAAATCGGACAGGTAGGTTTCTTTGGCGTCTGGTGTACTTTAAGTAACCTAGGTCGTTCTAACATCACATTTATGAATTGGCCACAATTATTCTTTGTAGAGGGGGTGCTCATGGCGCAGCGGTAGCGCAAGAAAACACCACGCCATAGGTGTGGGATCGAATCCCGAGTCTGGCACCCCCCGGTATTACGAACGGCTGACCACCGAGAGGCCTTGTCCCACTTGGGGATGTTGAGCCACATAAGAAGAAGAAGATTCTTTGTAGAAGCAAGGTAGACAACAAAATAAAGAAACTAAAGTATTCACATTATTGATGAACATTATATGATCAGTAATATGGCCCCAACATGAAAGCATACTACTACCTGTGAGGAACACAGAATAGAGTTGGATCATTTTATGAAATGAAAGTTTGTTGATTTCATAACCAAAACCTTGAACTTAACCAAATAAATGATCCTTTCCCAAATCACCCGTTTTGAAACATGGGAAGAAAAGGTAATACACTAAGAAAACCGCGATTAAATGACGAAAATTAGTCGAAAATATAGAAGTATTATCAACTACCTTACATATTAGTGAAAAAAAAACCTTGAAGTTTGGACAAGATTCATCTATCATATGATGTCGTAACTCCGTCGAAGTCCCTTGGAAGCTACATGTCATGCTCAGTTTAGACGAGGCGTAAAAGCCTGTAAATCCATGCGAAAATGACAGTCAACTGTCAAAGTAAGCGTAAAACTGTTTATGGGTCGGCGAGTGAAAAATACGGTTTACACAGATTTGCGCTAGTGGTATTTTGTTCAACCGTATGGAATATTGGTTGTTTGTGAAGATGTAAAATGTTTTTTGACAAGATTTCAATGAACAAATAACCTCTCTGCTGTTTTTTAAAAAGTTGAACACTCAAGCACTCAAGCCAATATTGAATGCGTTTTAATTTGCATCGGCCCACGCAAAATTAACGTCTACACGAAACGAAAAAAATGACCGTAAAAGTGATATTTTCGCATGGATTTTCAGTTGTTTACGCTTCATGTAAACTAGGCATCACACGCGGCATCATTAACAAGGTGTATTGCATCAATATCATGAAATCTAAGAATAACCTATCATCTAATAACTAAAACTTATTGTAATTTTTGTATTCTATCAACAAAATAACCCAAAACACACATTGCTGGATGCTGGATTATGGTTATTATTCAATTGCCCAAAGTGCTCAATACTTCCTCACAATAACTTTTTGATAGTGGGTAACAAGGCACTTTAGGAAGCTTTAAAAAAGTGGTTTCGCTACGACCAAATAATTTAACATCCCTTGAGCAAATTTTAAGTCATGAATGGCAGCGTTTAAGTAAAGAAGCGTACAGGAATCAAGACGAAAGCACGCCAAAACGGCAACACGTCGTTACCGATGCATTTGGAAACTTTAAAAAATACTGAAACTTTAACTCTTATTAACACTTATCTGCATTGTAAAAGTTAACTGTGCTGATAAGTTATGATAAAGATTCATTTTAAGCTAAGTTTTTACAAAAAAATAGCAAATAATCAAAAATGATTTAGTGTTTAACTTTGTTCAGCTTATTGTTATTTTTTACTCGTATTCTTGGTGATAATTTGGGTACATGGGATTTTGGAATATAACAAATACAAATAACAATAATGGCCAATTCATAAATGTGATGTTAGAAAGACCTAGGTCACTTAAAGTACACCAGACGCCAAAGAAATCACCTGTCCGATTTTACTTGCGTGTCCCCTTTTCGGGTCTTTGCGCACATTTCGGGCCATACCTCAGTAAAAGAATCGATTTTGATTCCGTTTTCAATTTACTTATATTGTGAAAGAGTTATTGAAAAGAAATGTATACGTTGAAGGTCGAAATTTGGTTCCGGGAATGCTGTAGGCTTGCGAAAAGACGGCAGAGCGTCTCTTTTTACCCCACACACACAGACACACACACACAGAGACCGACAGACTTTCAGTTAACAAGTGGAAAACTATCGGATTTATTGAAGGGTAAATTTTAACGACTGAAAAGATTTTTAAGAGAAAAGAAATCCAAACACATTGTAGATAGAAAACATGGATGCTCTTGGCAAATTATTGACGTATTCGCCCTGGCATGCACGATAAAGGTTAGCTAGTTAATGAAATGCGGTTATAGTTAATGGTAGTTACTGCTTAATTACATTACTTATTACATTTTCATTAGCTGTGTAGTGCATGTTTGTAGGGCTTCAACTTAGAGATGCTTGGCACCTCTAAGTTCTTCCTGACGATCAACGGTATAAGATGGAAGTGGAGCCGTTCATTATCCCGGTAGGTGATATACTCGAGATTTGAACCTATAACCTAAGTATGTCTTCGTGCTGCCGCTGCACCGTGCCTAAACATAGCGCCAAAAACTACTCTTCGCATCGAAGTTTTTCATTTGTGGACGAGTTCGCGCGAGGATCGCAGTTAAGAATCACGACTACGATGTTTCCTGGAGATAATTTATGTTAAAACATGGGGATATTAATACTTACTTGTTTTGGATCTGGGCTCCCGCGGTCCGTCCACCGTCACCTTGATTGCTTTGTTATAGGTAGCCACCTGCGGTGGACTTGTTGATACAGTAATGGTGAGTGTGAAACTTTTGCCTGGTGGGCGAATTGGTTGTTGGTTTTGTTTGGGTATGTTTAGGGTTGTTTTTTGTTACATCCAAGACGCCGGATAGCCGAGAAAGAGAGTGACAGAGATTGAAGAGATAAGCATTGATTAGATTGCTATGAATTTTCAAAAGTACGTTGAGCTGTCACATGCAATGATCTTTACAAATTGTGCTAGAAGGCTTAACAATTTTACTGCCAAGCGATTTTAGAACAGTTTTTTCCAATAATTTTTACTACCCTATAAAACAGATGGTTTGACTTGTTTTTGAACCAATTACAAATAGACTAAGCTTCAATATGGCTAAGGATGTACAACTGCTACAGCCTACTATTATATGAGTTTGAGACCGAAGGGAGGGTATTCGCTTTTCGGATTACTATATGTGTTCCAGCTGATTGTTGGAACTCAACTGATGCTTTATTTTTCTATAATAATACATACTTTCTACTTGCCTCTTTTTTATTTCTACCTTTGCCTCTTCATATCCGTAATAAGCCCTGCAATCAACCCTATTTCTAATTTTGAATGCTGAATATTTCTGTTCTGAAATATAATGAAATTCAAATTTCATATAAAAAAGATATGGCTCCTCTAACACAAAACAAAATATTCTAAGCATCTAATACAACTCCACGTCGTCAAAACAAACTGGCTGTCGCGATTGACGAAACTGGTGGACCTCATTAGTTGTGCCAGGAACCGGCGACAGATCTACTTCTTCGAAATGGTGAATTTGCAGGGTAATATTTTACATCCGTACATCCCTTGAGAATTAAGTCCTGTTCTCACTAAGTATAGCTACTTTTGCACCCTCTCTAGCTACTATGGTGAATTTTTCCTTAAAAAAGAAAGATCGGTCTTCGTCTTCTGTGGGATGAAAACTAAAACCTTGTCACCTATTCTGGCGGCTTCGTCCACGCCATCCTTCCGTCTCAATTTAGGCCTACCCCGCCTCCTCTATCCTTCGGGACAGCCTAAAAGGACTTTACGAACTGGATCGTCCGGTGCCATTCGCATGACATGATCAGTCCACCAGAGCTTGGCGAATCTAATTCGTTGTACGACCATGAAGTCTCCGTACAACTCATAGAGCTCGTTATTATATCGGCTCCTCCATTGTCCCTCCTCACAGACACATGTCCCTACCAACCAGAGCTTCGGAAAAAAATAAAATTACATGGGAAAGAATGAGATGGTGATAGCATTGTCTCTTTTACGCTATTGTAGAAATTCTCCGCTCCCGTCACCGCCGGAAATTTCTCCATATCGCGCCCATCAACTCACTCGCGTTTGTTCCAGCAAGAGCGATTCTATGGTACATGAAGAGCGCAAAACGAAGACTCATTGGCGATACAAACACCAATTGTAATCCCTAACAGCTTATCATGCATGCACAATACAATCCATTCATACCTTCCCACCCCTGTTGACAGACTCTCTTACGCTCTCTCAATTTTGTGTTTTATCCCTTTTCAACATTCGCAAAAAATGCTCTTTCTCCATTTTCTGGGTGCTAGTTTCTGGACGTTCGAAATTTCAAGCGTCGCGATCAGATTTGCTCTGGCACACTAAGTGCCATCTCGCCTACATGCGAACTTTGAGCGAGTTGGTCAGAGCTGCCAGTACACAGCTTGTGGAATTGTAAACAACATGAACAACTTCATCCGAAGTTGTTCCTTACAAAATTGTTATTGAACAAATATATAGTTTTGTAATCTTAAAAGTGTATTCAAGTGGTGAAATGTGAAGGAAGTGCTCTTATTAAGGTATTAGCCGGTACAACCAAAAGCTGAGGAATGGATGGACCAAGACGAAGATGCGGCGTTCAAGCAGAAAGATGACCTTACGGCACCCCCAAGGATGAAGTGGCATAACCACGATCGTTATAAAGCTGAAGGATAAGTATTTAAACAATCTTATGGATGAAATATGAAATATACTTGTCTATATAATTGATTGAATAAATTGTCATTCATGCATGTGAGTGCGTGAGCGAGAAAGCGCCGAGAGCGTACGCTGTGACGTCACAGCGAGCATTTTCTTCTGGCCTACAGGCTGACTGTGTGGAAGCTACGAGTAATCTGAGTATAAGCTATTTTTTTTATATGGAGTTCTGTCAACAGGGGTGTAATGCTACAGAGAGCGAAGAGTGTATACTCCACGTGGAGTGTTTTCAACACTCCAGTAGCATCGAATCCAGTAGCAACTGGCTTGATATAGGGGAAAGTGTGGCAATATGCACCGGTGGGGTAATATGCACCGGTATGATTTTAGCTGAATTATGGCCGTTAAAAATAAATTAATCAATGAAATCTGTTCTTTAATGCGTCTTATATATGCTGTGTGAGTTTCACGGCTCTACATTAAAAATTAACAGAAAAAACGTAATAAAACAAATTGAGTCCAAAACCAAGTAAGATTTCGCTACCTTTATTAAAGGAGTTATAAGTGTACAAATGTAATATTGCATCCCAACATGCATTCATAAAATACCTGAATACTTAATTTAGCGAATACTGAAGAGAATTTTAGTTGAAAATCCTTCCTTTTTCAATTATAAACAAAATTTGAACTCTTCTCAGTAGGGGGCAATACGCACCCCCTTAGGTGAAGTAAAATGCCATTATCTTTAAAATGTAAACAAAGAGGGATAATGCACCAAAACAAGAGCAAGTCAAAGTTTTACGCATGTTGCCTTCATAATCGACGTATTTTTTATGTTAATATAAAGGGCCCGTTACATGAAGCGCAAACTTCAAGCGCAAACTCAAAAATTGTATAAGTTTACGTCAAAATCTTCGCGCTTCGTGTAACAGCGTTTTGGGTATCAATGCGTGGCAAGCGCAAAGTTCTGCTGGTTTCTGCTTCTTCGTCCGGCTTCTCAGCTGTCAAAAAGTTCGCGCATGCAGTTTGCAGCTCCGTGAGCTGAAAAGTTTTTGACGTATTCTTCGCGCGTTGCCCACACTTTGCGCCGCAAAGTTTTTGAGTTCGCGCTTCGTGTGACATGGCTTTAAAGGTTAGCCCAAGGTGGTTTGAATAGAAAGCCATGTACAGATTGGTAAAATTTTTCAATAACTGTTCGGAAATCAGCAAAGATCTTACACCTAAACTATCTTTCGAATACTACACCACCAAATTCAAACCAATGCAGTTTCAATTTGGGTCGTCTTACCCCATGTTTACGTCCCGGTGCATTCTACCCCACCGTTCGGGCCATATTTCCCCACAAATGTCAATGACGTGTAGAAAAATAGGCTCTTCAAAATCCTTTTATAATTAAAGAATGGAGGTTTTGATGTTATTTTTGGTAATTTTAGTCAACAGAAAAGATGTTAAGGAATCGAACTGTGCAAATTTCGAACGATTTTCTTGAATATACTGCGGGAAATAAATTGTTTTCGCTTAAGGGGTGCATATTGCCTCACCTTAACTTATATTTCTCTTTTAACCCATTTGTTGCAAATGCAACTGCTTCTCCCTGTGGTTGGTGTAGCGGAAAGTAAAAACTCAGTGATTTCTCTAAACGTCCTTTCAGCGCGTTTTAAAACATTCACTGTTTATTTCCGGGTGAAGGTGTAACAAGGAAAGGTTAGGTGAAGGATTATAGAGGCTTTGAGCCGTTAGGCCTCTTTCGTCTCTCTGTAACAAGGAAAAGGCTTAACTAATCGCACGCGTTAGCTTTTATACTATCCCGTTCCTCGATTCTCCCCGAAGTTGACTGCTGACCCGAAGTTGCTTGTGAAATGTTTCGCCTTCGTGGGACGGAGCGTTACAAGCGAGTAACGTTTGTAACACCATTGCTTTCAAAAAAGAGCAACGGCCCGCTAAAGCTTGCATGCGAACTCCTAATTTTGTCTAACCTCGATTTTGGCGTTACATAAATTGCGAGAAGTTAGGTGAAAATAGGAGAAATCTAGCCCCTGTTGACAGAACTCCATATAAAAAAACAGCTTATACTCAGATTACTCGTGGCTTCCACACAGTCAGTCTGTAAGCCAAAAGAGAATGCGCGCTGTGACGTCACAGCGTGCGCTCTCGGCGCTTTCTCGCTCACGCCTCACATGCTCACTGCTCTTTGTTCTCCCACCTAATTTCTTTCTTATAAGACAATTGTCAAATGAAAACACGTGTTTTTCTTATCTTAAAAAATCGCCAGGATGACCATTTATTCCAACAATAACATACACAAGTACAAACAATATTTCACTAATAATGTTGTTTGAATACTTATCCTTCAGCTTTACAACGATCGCTGTTATGCCACTTCATCCTTGGGGGTGCCGTAAGGTCATCTTTCTGCTTGAACGCCGCATCTTCGTCTTGGTCCATCCATTCCTCAGCTGTTGGTTGTACCGGCTAATACCATATTTGTTCAATCACAATTTTGTGAGAAACAACTTCGGATAAAGTTGTCCATGTTGTTTACAATTCCACAAGCTGTGTACTGGCAGCTCTGACCAACTCGCTCAAAGTTCGCATGTAGGCGAGAGGGCACTTAGTGTGCCAGAGCAAATCTGATTGCGACGCTTGAAACTTCTACCGTCCAGAAACTAACACCCAGAAAAGGGAGAAAGAGCATTTTTTTGCGAATGTTGGAAAGGGATAAAACACAAAATTGAGAGA
>KE524593.1:3960-16189 GCA_000441895.2 Anopheles sinensis | reverse complement strand
ACAACGTGGATACTGTAGTTCTTGTGTGTTGCGCTCTACACAACTTTTTTGCGGAGAAAGTCCCCCCAACACTATACCCCACAAGAAAGTATGGATCAAGAAAATATTTCTGAATGTACGGTTGAACAAGGTGAAAAATGTGATCCAGAATTAGTTCACGACCTCCCACATACAGCAAGAGGCCACATTTATAACAATGCTATCGTGGTCAGAGATCATTTCAAAGATTACTTCAATACTGAGGGTTCTGTTCCTTGGCAAGATAAATTTATAACTTTAAACGATTAATGGCATACCTAAATAATTATTATCGGAATTGTAATGTGCTTGTATTTTCCTCTACTTTAAGCAAGAATATGGTTTTGTTAATAAAACGGTTACTTACACACGAGTTTTAGTTTATTTTTCTTACCTGTGTTGATGGCTCGTTCGAGTTATCGCTTTCATCATCGAAAGTATTCCGAGACGGCCTTGGTGTCTCCTGATCTTTTAGGAAATGTAGTAAATTAAAATACCACAGAGAAGGCTTGTAAACTTCGTCTTCTCCAGCCCCAGAACGAATGGATTTGTCAATTTTTGCTGTTTCTTTTCGGTAGATACTTCGTAAAGAATTAACTTTCTTCACAATCGTCTCTCTATTGGCAGTTCCATCGATTTCTCTGAATTTCTCCACAATCGCTCGTATGCTTCTGCCTTTTTTTCCCTGTCACTATAATCCTTCGATTTTACAGCCCAAATACATGGGAAACTCTGGTAAAGAGCAATGAAATCCGTAAGAAATTCGCGAGAACTGTACTGAACTGTACAAAATCGAACTACATTGAGCGGAACGCATCGCACAAAGGGGCAAGCGTTCACATCCATCGACACGTTCGAACATGTCATGAAGACTGCGCAGTTTTCAAAGCAAGTTTGCTCAGTTTTGCTAAAACTGCGAAGTTTTCGCGCCAAGCTCAAAACTGTGCAGTTTTCCTGTCCACACGCTACGTTTTGTCTGCACAGTTTTGAACTGCGCAGGCAAAACGGAGAGCAAAACGGAGCGTGTGGACCGGCCTTTACGCACTTTCTCTCACTCCTCAATGTCGGGTTAACGTGCCCGCTCGCTTATCTCTGCTCACTCTCTATTTATCTGCTAACAAAGCTTACTTATCTACAGTGCCATTCGTTCATTTGGCAACAGCAGGTAATGCACAAAGACTAATCTCGCATTCCGCCTTTCTCCGAAGGTGTCTTGACCTGACCTAGGGAAAACTTGTGTTTTTTTTGCAAACACCGATTGAAAACGGGAAACTGCGCGCATGGATTAAAAGTTGAACGCAGTCGGATAACTTCATTTCCCGTAAATGTATGTCTACGATGTACAACAATCGCTCGTTTGTATTATTGTCGTGCATTGGTATAGTTCGAAACAGGTTACATTACAAACATCCGCCATGTGGCTTGTTGTTTGCATTGATGTAGCGCGGTGGCCGATTTTAACAAACAACATTTTAAATGGAATTAAAATTTACTTGCCTGTAACAACGCGCAGTGTAATACACAGTAGACTCTTGTTAGTTTGAGTGTTCTGAAACGTTTGCGTAACCAAAAACATGAATGATAAAAAAAACTGTCGAAGCAGTTAAATACCAACTTTTTATTTTCCAACCGACATTTTAAACGAAAGGTTTCTTCAAGACAGCAACTTTGTTGAAGAAAACATCTTTGTATCGTTTGTAGTTTTGGAGAAATGTTCAGACTAAGTTGCATAACCAGTCAAAAAGATGGATCTTTGATGCTTCATAAGTCCGTCAGTTTTCATACTATTGAATCATATGAACTGTGTTTTAAAGATACTTTGGTCGTACTATATTTTGCCGAAAGTTGCATCTAGCTAAACTACCCATTTTAGTAGATATTTTGGTAATCATTAGAAGCATTTATTAGACTTCGCCACTTAAAGTCAACATTTTCTTGTTGTTTTCTTTCCGATTGTTCGCTGCATAGAATGGTAGAACGGTACAAAAACAAAACAAACGTATGAAAAAGTCGTGCGGCCGACGCGCGAACACAACAGACACGCATACATTGGGTGTTCTACATTCTTCGCTTTCGTATAAAATCCGAATCGGTGATACCGCTTCCCATATGATTTCCATGCAGAGTCCCTGCTAGTATGCAAGTTTTACGCGTGCCTGGTACTGAATCGAATCGGTAACATCGTTTCCCATCCGGTATTTTTGAACGCTGGTGGTGCGAGTGTGACAGCAAATGTGTGAGGTGTGTTGAGATGTGCTGCGTCTCTGTACGATCCACGGGAGAGGCGAGACCGGTTCGCGTGGTGTAACGGTTGGTGTTTCTCGGGGAACTAAAGGAATTAATCGGGAAGCTTGCTTGAGCTAACCAAAAAATAGTCTTTATTTCTAACGTTTAATCGCAACTGCCCGATTTTCGCCCAACTTACTCATTTTATAAACTTCGACCCGAAGTCAATGACCGACCTCAGGGGTCATCGAACAGCCGACCCGTCAGCTGATGAAGTTCCCTTTTTCGGTGTTTACTATTTGGCGTTCGGGCTATCTGCTCTGAGCCGAAGCTGACAACTGGCGTTAGGATCGTGAAGCGTTTCTAACATCCTCTTCCCCGAGTGAGGCAACTGGTTGTCTCACTCTCTTTTCCAGTTGTCAGTTCCGCTCCACGTGCCTACTTATCTTACACCGTGTTCGACCGCATGTGTTTGTTGTGGGTTCGCGCCTGGTAAGTATCTTTAGCTGCTTAAAAAAATCTAAAACCGCTATTTTTGCCGCAGGACGAACGTATATGCCGCTAACTGTCTGGACGCTGGCCTGCCCAACCTGTCCGTCCTTTGCCCTAGTGACAGCGATGATTCGTCCCTTTGGCCAGCTATTGCGCGGGAGGTTGTTGTCGGCTATCACAACGAGGTCTCCTTCCTTTATGGGACGCACAGGGTGAAACCACTTCGTACGACGAGTTAGTGTTGGTAAGTACTCCGCTACCCATTTCCGCCAAAATATATCAGCGTTTTGTTGCGCTGCCTTCCACACAGAATTTACCGCTTTCGATCCTTCGCAGAAGACGGCAGGAGGTTTGCTTCCGTCCGAGCTTCCAAATGATTTGGCGTAATGGGCCCTTCCATCTCGTCTTCCAGTGTTACGTAAGTGAGGGGCCTAGAATTTAAAATAAGTTCAATCTCAGCAAACGTGGACACCAATACCTCATCTAACGGGTTTCGAGGAAGATTGAACTTTCCCAACACCGTCTTCACGGAGCGAAACAGTCGCTCCCAACATCCGCCAAAATGTGGGGCACCAGGAGGGTTGAAGCTCCACTTCATGTTGGGCCCGGTAAATTCCGTCATCAGAGCATCCTGGTCGAGTTCGCGCAGGGCTTCCTCAAGTTCTCGTGCTGCCCCAACAAAATTGGTCCCTCGATCGCTGACCATTTCCAGCGGTGTTCCTCGCTTCACAATGAACCGTCGCACGACCAGAATGCACGACGCCGTTGACAGCGAATGAGCTACTTCCAGGTGAACCGCTCTTGTCGTGAGGCAGGTAAACAGTGCCCCCCATATCTTTTCTAGACGCCGCCCAACAGCTACCACGAACGGTCCGAAGTAGTCGACGCCAGTAAAGGAAAACGCGCGCTGTCTCACCGCTACCCGTTGGTATGGGATGTTTCCCCTCTGGGGCGGCTCCGGCGCCGCTTCGTCGATCCTGCAGCGTTGACACGCACTCCTTATCCATCGGTACTCTCTGCGCAGTCGTGGTATATAGTACCGCGATTGAAGCTCGTTCAACACAGTACTATGGCAAACGTGTTGGTATCGCTCGTGGAAATGTTGAATCAGCAGTTTCGTGGCATAGTGGTCCGGTGGAAGGATGATGCGCTGTCCTTTCCGATGGCCTTTTTTCACGGATGTTTCGCTGGGTATTTGTGTGTCAAGAAATGAATCTCGCTCGGGTAGGCTTCTAGCTGGATCTGGTGGAATAGAATTCTTTCAGCCTCTGCCAATTCACTTTGAGTTAAAGGCCCTTTGGTGTCGTCTGCTTGCTGATTGCTGCGTCGAACGATGGTGAAAAACCGGATAACGTAAGCCAGGGCGCGACGCATCCTCTGCCTTTACGAAAATCGTTCATAACGTATAAGTGGCTGGAACTTTCGAAGATGGCCAATGAATCTTTTTATTTCTTCTTTCGTGTTCTTCGCAGGCAATTCATGCATCGGCCACTCGGATTCCTTGTTCCGCACGAAAGTTTCTGCTCGATACCATCGGCTGTCCGGAGACAAATCGGGTGGCTTAGTCCATTTTGTACCATCGTCTGCAACGTTCAACTTCGATGGTACGCACCGCCACTGTGCGACGTCTGTTTTCTCCAGCAGTTCTCCCACTCTACACGCCACGTATTGATGGTATTGCCGATGGTCCGAATGCAGCCAGCTCAAGACGTCCCGCGAGTCTGTCCAGTAGACCGGCCGGGAGATTTGTGTTCGGTGAGTTTGAAGTATGGTGGCTGCAAAGCGCGCAGCTATTACTGCCGCGGTCAATTCCAACCTCGGGATAGATTTACATTTCACCGGTGCCACTCGCGCCTTCGATCCAACGAGACAGCACTCCACAACGTCGTTCTCTACGAAACGAAGAGCTACTGCCGCCATACCACCCTCACTGGCATCACAAAATACGTGTAATTCCGCATAAGCCTTAATGTACAAGAACTGCCGGTAGCATCGCGACACGTTCACCTTCTCTACGTCCGGTAGTACCTTTATCCAGATCGTCCATCTTTCCGTAAGTCTGCCGTCCAGCTCGTCATCCCAATCGTCAGTTCAGATACATCATGAACTGGCCTAGCAAGCCCATCGGATCGTACACGCTCATTTGCGTTCGCAACAGGTTACGCTTTGTAGGGTGCGCTCGCCCAGCCAGTAAGTTCTTGTCGTGATTAGGAGAAAGCCGAAAGGTAAAGCTATTCGTGGCAGTGTTCCACCACATACCCAGTACCTTTTCGGTAGTTTGATCGTATCCCATATTTATTTCCTGCGATGGCATTATTTCTTGCAGGTGCTATATCACTACACGCGAATTGGAAACCCGATTGCGTATCTCAAACCCTCCGCGGGCGTGTATATAGCGAACAGCTCTTGCGAGTTCAAACGCCTCTGGAACGTACTCCACACTTACAAGCATATCGTGGACATAATGCTCACGCTGGATGCACTCGACTGCCCGTGGAAACTCCTTCTTGAAACGTTCCGCGTTCTTGTTTTTTTTACATACTGTGCGCTACAGGTCATCACAGTCATGACATACGTCGGGGTCATCGCCTTCCCAATACACCATCTGGCTTCGTTGGTCTTGTTGTTTCATTATCATCCGATGAAACATCTCGCGTATGTCGCCAAATACGCCTATTTTAAACTCCCGGAATTTGAGCAGTACCGATAACAGCCCTGCATTAATGTCCGGCCTTGGAAGCAGGAATGGTAGCTGGACGTCGTCATAACGCCATAGTAGCCCCGTTTTGTAGCGATTCCCTTTCAGCTTCGTATTTTTTTCCAAAATACCTAAGGCTCGCTCATCTTCCTCACTACGCAGCGGGTTGGACAGCGTGCCGATTCCTGACAAATCCATGGCGTATAACTCTTTGACCGCTGCTGTCAGCTGCTCACACGTGCACTCATGGAATCCGCTATAACCCGTTCCGGAAGAAGTGGCGGCCCCAGAACACGGTACGCAAACAGCCCACCCTATTCGAGTTTCTACAGCGAACGGTTCGTTCTTCAACCCTTGAACGGCCTTTATGGGTTGAGTATCGCCATAGTTATCTATCCCGATCAGGATCCGCGGCACTACATTCTCATACGACTCGGCGGACACTCCTTGTAAGTGCCTGTATCTTTCCGCAATCTCGTCCATCTTAATCGTCTGTACAGGAAGGGCTAGTTTCTGAACTGTGCGTACGCCCGACAAACAGTAACGCTTTAGGCGCGGAAAGGTAACGCTACAATTTCCATACAAAACATGTGTGCGATGAAATAGCTACCCCAGTACTCCTCCCCGCCAGCCCTAACTTGCTAGCGGTAGCACAACATCGCGAACAAAACACCGCGACGAAGCGATGCCTCAGAGGAATTTCCCCATTCCACCCCATGCAGGGCCCATACTTGCAGATGGCGCTGCAACACGGACAGGTTCTGACCAAGGCGGATTAAAAGTATAGGTTTGGTTAATAGCGCTGAACTTTACGAACTATAATAACTCTGCAATTCAATTGGATGTTTGAAACTTAATCTTGACTATGATGAAAAAAACACATGGTAAATTAGTTATATTGAATACCCATGTCCTTAACAGTTTATATTTTCAATGTAATGTTCCGTTCAACGCAGCAAAGGTGCTTTCTCTCTCGCTTCTCAACCGAAATCAAACTTTGAAGTTGTTCATTGGATGCTTCAGTTACTTACATTATTATATCGGCCAATCTGCCGCACTGCACTTGTTTTATCTTTGGCAAATGCGAGAGTAACTAACAATCGCAATCAAAGCCGCATATTGATTACATACCACTTTGGTGTTCGCTTTATACGGCTCTTCAATTAAAATGTACATTGATGAAAGTGAATGCGAGCATGGCTTAGAAAAATCCAAAACGATCACTGAACATCTCTAATACCATGTTGCTTCATTTACCGTGATGAATTAAAACAAAATAGGCTGTCCAAAAATGGTATTGATTTGGTGTAAAACTCTTTTTTAAGTGACCGAAAGTGTAAAAAGTGATTTAGTTTCTAGTGTTACGCTTTGAAAAAGTTAAATGTAATAAGCAATATGCCAATAATCTCTTCCAACACTGTTTATAATTTCCAAGCAACGAAGAAAGAATAAAATATTTATTTGACAGTCGTTTATGAACTTGACCGTAATGTCAACAAGACAAAATAAATCAACCGCCAAATCTACTAACCTTGGTTAGTTTAACGTTCTGTCAGCAGAGTTGTTTTGATTTTGCAACAGCCTGAGGAGTGAAATCGCAGTTCATCAAAATGTGATGAAATTTGCAAAAAACCGGCAGTATTCGTTAATATTTGGTAAGTAAACGTTAGTTACAATAACAATATACCGAAAGAATCTAAAAAAGTGTTAATTTCTGTGCTTTCGCTCTCCCAAAGTTCAACGCGAGTAGCAGCTGCAGCAGAGGCTCAACCACGGCGCCATCGGTGGAATTCTTGTTGGTGCGAGAAGGGGCTGGATTTTACACCAAATGCGGTGAATAAATGGTTTGTAAAGTGCTTTTTGTATTTATTAAAATAAAAAATGTTCTCTAATTGAAAAATTACGGCTCAAGAATATTCCTTTGGGTTTGATGACAATATATTGAAAACAACGCATCGATGAAAACGCCGCGCATTGCATACAAAACATCGCGGGTCTGCGTCCCAGCTACGTTACCTTTTCTAAACTGAGGTTCCATTAGAAATCGAATCTATGTGAGAATTTCACTCGAAAGTTGTACTAAAAGGCCCATTTTTGTTACCCGGGCGTCCACCAGTTCGTGAGTAGCTACCCTACTATCAAAACGAGAGAGCGCTGTATGGAGAGCCAAGCGAATCTTTAGCGAATCGGCCTAGGAATTTTCAGAACGATTCGTTCCGTTCCGCTATAGAAAAAATGATCTCATTCATGAAGTTGCCGCGGCAAAAACGAAAAACGGGAGGCCCCGCGGTAGGGCCCTCTCTCTCTCTCTCTTTCCATCCTCTTCCTTCTTCCACTCTCACATGTCATACTAACACAGCGGGACTCGAACCGCGCAGTTTCTAACTCTCAGCCTAACACGCCAACCGCTAGACCGATTCTCTTTGTTGAGAACGATGGATTAAAAGCGAAATATATAACAAGCCAAGGCATGTAGCAGTAGGCTGAAACGTGGGGAAGCGCGGTGAAGTGAGCAAATTTTGCCTGCACGAGAGAGAATCGAGCGAGATGTTGAATTGTGAAGAGAGAAACAACATCCTTCTCGCTTTTGCTACCAGGCAGATGATCGTCCTTTTCTAACTACCACAGGTAAGGGCGAGTCAATTGTCAATAGGAGAAGTCTTTATTTAAATTCAACGATATTGCGTGTAACGCTAAGTGTAGTGCAGTTTTTGTGCAGTTTTTGCATATGTTTAGTGTACTCCCGAAAGTAATGCTGGTGACCGGAAAAGTAAAAAGCGCCATTATTATAATGCCGTTTGGTGATAAGTAAACAAAAGTTATAATAAAGTACGTACAGAGACGTTAGCAAGCGTTTCATATCACACTGAAATAATGTCCACTTGTAAGAATAAGTAAGTACTGCCCCCGGGGCACTTTTTTTGTCCAAATACATCTACGTGTCAAGACTTGTACGTGTCCCTAGAACGGGGTGTGGAACGGTTTACCGTAAAACGGCGGTTACCTTGGAATAGCGGATCGGGTTGCTAAGACAAATCTGTTCAGTGATTATTTAGTGCAAATTGAGTTTTGCCTGTGCAAGGTGCATATTTTCTGCGAAAAGAAACGGTATATCAGGATCAATTCGAAATAAAATTATGCGCTACGAAGATGCTCTTGAAAGAGAATTGTTTGGTGAAAGCAGCTTATCAGGACCAAGCAGCTCACCAGGACAAAGCAGCTTCCCAGAACCGAGCAGCTCGCCAGGACCAAGTAGCATCGGAATTGAAACACTGAATGTTGAATCCAGATCTAACGAGGAACACGCAGATGAAGAATCAATTATAGATGCATTGGTTCATCTTAACCGCAGTTGGATTAACATCGATAGTGAGGCCAGTGAAGATGTCGGTGAAAGCGATGAAGAAGAAGACTTCACCGAGCCTGTGGACCCAAACAGTGGCGAAGCGAGGCTATTAGACTGGGCCTTGGAGACAAAGCAGAAGCTCTCGTCGGTAGGCAAATTGTTAGCAATTCTGCGCGACGTCACAGCATTAAAGTTGCCAAAAGATCCTCGAACATTTATGAAAACCAAGCAGTGTGGAAAGGAAATTGATACAATCCCTGGAGGTGAACTTTGGTATGCGGGAATACAAAAGGTTTTACAAAAAAATGTTCGGTAAGTGAAGCAACAATATTAGGGTTATCATGATTCGGGCGTCGAGATCCGCGTCGTTATTCTGACAGTTTCATACAAAAAGTAAACAAACACTTTGAAAAAAGCGAGAAAATAGCTGGCCGCGTCGAGATCTTCTCACAATCTGAAACGACACCACCTACGCGTCGAGACGCTGCGCGGAAACGAAACGACGCGGCCAGCTATTTTTCGCTTTTTTCAAAGTGTTTGTTTACTTTTGTATGAAACTGTCAGAATAACGACGCGGATCTCGACGCCCGAATTATGATAACCCTATATGTTTGCTAATATTTTCAACATTCTAAAATATGATCAAACACTTATTTAATTTGAATCTGTTTTCCAGTTAGGTTCAACCATGGGTCAACACATTTTCGTTGAACTTCTCAATTGATGGTCTTCCTTTGTTTAATAGTGATCCTAAGCAGTTTTGGCCAAGATCATTCAATAGACAGGTCGAATCGTCCCATACAAAAAGCCAAAAACCGTGGGAAAATTGTTGACAGGTGGTTTGAATTTTGTTTACTTCTTACGAGCAGCAAGAAAACTGGAGTAGAACTGCAAATTTGGTATGTTTCATCCGATTAGGAAGTTGAGGCGTTCGGTAGCTATATTTCGGCCATATCCTGGCGACCAACAGGATCAAAATTTCATGACTTCGCATCGAAAACCACTTTCCACTACTACTGGGTCACTGCGATCCAAAATTTTCGATTTCATATATCGTTAAGTAGATTGTAAACACTTTTCAAACAAACTGTCACAACAATGGCGGAACAGAAAAAGGCTTTGCACCGACCTGTCTATTGAATGATCTTGGTTTTGGCCCATTGTAATGAATATTAATGAATTGCCGGAAATTCCTGTTTTGATGGTTGCTAATTTTTGTGGTATATCCAAACCAAAAAGTACCGAGCAGTTTCTTCGGCCATTAGTTAATGAGTTGAATAATTAAATGGTGAACGGAATTAAAATAGGTAACAAGCTGATTAAAATACGTGTTCGAAGTTTCATCGCTGATGCCCCAGCTCGAGCATTTATAAAAGGTAAAAGTTGCATAGTTGTTATAGTTTGTAGAATATTGTATTCAAAACTGTGTGTCATTTTCTTCATTTTATTTTTTAGGTGTTACCTATTTCAACGGCAAAAAAGGATGCCAGAAATGTACCGTTGAAGGGCTATACCACGATGTTGGTAGAATGGTATATTTTCCTGGGGTAGATGCACCTCCCAGGACAGATGAGGATTTTAGAGCATTGAGATACACCGGCCATCATCGTGAAAAAACCCCACTGCATGACCTCTTAAACTTTGATATGATCAAGGACTTCGTAGTGGCGGATCGTCTTCATTTATTGGACTTTGGAGTAACCCGTGCAATGCTGAATGGTTTAAAATCCGGAAAAATGGGGATACATGGAAAGTGGTCTAGCGAGACATCTAACAGGGTGTCCAATATTCTTTTAAACGTGGAAATTCCCATAGAATTTCACCGCAAACTCCGAAAAATAGATTTCCTTGGCGATTGGAAAGCTAGTGAATTTAAGGCGTTTTTACACTACGCTAGTTTCATAGCACTAAAAAGTTTATTAACCCAAAATGAGTATAATCATTTTATGCTGTATTTCACAGCGGTTACATTGTTTAGCTCCAATTATTATAAATGCCACTGGTTGGAGGCTAACCAAATGCTCAGAAAATTTGTACAACAGTTTGGAGTTCTGTACGGAAACCACCGTTTAACCAGTAATGTTCATAATTTAATACATGTGTACGAGGATGTTTGTCGCTTTGGTCCGCTTCACACAATTTCTTCCTATCCCTTTGAAGATAAGTTACATGATGTAAAAAAATCTATTAGAAACGGTCACAGGGTTTTGGTCCAGGCTGCAAATAGAATATCGGAGCAAAAAATTAAATCAGCCGTCAATACAATTTTTCCTAACATAAATTTAACAAGTAGGGGTGTAGCTTTATGCATTAGATCTGGATTTTCTTTTAGAGCAGGCATTCAATGTGAATGGTTTTTAACCAAAAACTATTACATTGTACAATATTGCAGCGCAAAAAAAGAAGGTGAACATATAAAAATTTATGGTGAAGTGTTTAGTAAAATTGAAGAATCGCACACTTATCATCATTTCCCATTACTAAAAGATATATATGAAGCAGATATTGGTGACCTTTCCATCGAAGACATGATTTTTGATATCGACGATGTTAAGTGCAAATTGATAGCTGTTAAAATTAACCATTACAAATATATATTCGTACCAATGCTACACACCCTACCATCATAATGTTAGGATATAAGTAAAGTGTGAAATTTATAAAGGACAAAAATATGTAATATATAAATAAGGTTAGGTTAGGTTCTTCAGCTAGATTTAGTTCTATATACATAAGGTTAGGTTAGTTTGATTTAGTTCTATATTATAGCATAACTTATTTTTATTGTGAGTGTAATTGTGTTATTTACAAAAGAAGCCTAAACTATGTTCGCATTCTCTTACAACTAGTTTTCTTGCCAGTTACCAAATGCAACCTATCCTTACTATGTACAAGTTTACGTGTTAAAAATGATTCAACGTAATTTTCGTCCACTTGTACTCCAAAATGGTTTGTAGCAACTGACCTGAACTGTTTCAAAATGTTAGTATGGACATTTAATTTTATTTTATTAGCGTTCCTACCTTCCCAGCTGCATTGCGAAAAAAATTTTTTTTCGAAAAGTAAATCAAGAGCAGCGTGCATTCTTTGGTCAGCAAATTGGGAATCTATTTCAGCGTCTAATCGTTGCACGATGCTGCAGAAATAGTATTCGTCCTCCAATTTGCTTTCCAAATTACACAACTCCTCTTCATTTACCACCGGTTCGATTGATAACGCCTGTGCGTTCAAACGAATATTCTTCATTGGGATCAGTATTTTACATATTTCACGAAGTAAAATAACCGTCTCTCCACTGCGTGCAATAGCTTTTTTTTGATTTCTTTGACAGGCTGAACAACACGTATGGCCAGAACAAGGTTTTGCAGCATCACCAAATGTAGCAGTACCATCTGCTTCATCAGGTGCATCGTAGAATGTTGGCGCATCCGTTGCTGTTGCTGATGTTG
>KE524591.1:119268-150119 GCA_000441895.2 Anopheles sinensis | reverse complement strand
TTAAGTGTATAAATTATCTTCTATTCGCCTTTGGCTCATCTGACGTTATGAAGAAAGCCGATCTTGCGTGGCCCAAAGTACATGCAACGTTCAATCGCGGTGATGAACACAACTACTGCAATTTTTACGTTAAGGTTAAGGTACTGTAGACATTTCACTGCAATTTCAAACGTTCAATGACATACACTATTGAAATTAACATAGGTACAAGTTATTGGATAACGGATGAATATTTTTTATTTTATTTACCCTATTTCGTCAATGTCAAACATGAAGTGAAATAAATTCATATAATGTACACACACTCACAAGGCTCTAAGTTAAATCGGGAAAGAAGTTCTGTTGATATTCTATAATTTCTTTTTCATTACCTAACATGAATATTATGCAAGTGTTGGACCCGCGGTAACACTTCACGCCCCAATGGAGCTGTCTTAGAGAGGAAATCGTAGTGACGGTGCGAGGGCAAATGAAAAGAACCAAGGACGCTCTTCTACTAGAACATAGGGTACAAATTACACCTAACACATTCAACATACACCAATAATATCAGTATTCAACAATCTTCATAACATCCTCTTTTGTAATATCTTTTTTTCAATAAGAGACTACGTACAGAAATTGACATTCGACAGATTCAGAAATTTCCATTGCTATTAGAAGTTATATGAAGTAGTCCCGACTTGTCGTAACACTAAAAATAAATACATATCAAGCAGATGTTGAATCTTAAAAAAATGAAGCATAAAACATGAAATTCTATATGATATATATTTGGTTATGAAATTCTTTAGTCTTATCAATAATTTCCTGGTAACCATAATTTTGAAAAAACCAAAAGTTACAATCAAAATAAGAAGTTGAAAAAAAACATGAATTCGTTATTCCATTGAAAACCTCAACTGTTCCAAATGTGATTCCAATAAATTTCAACTAATCAATCATATTCAGTTTTCATTATTTATTAAATCAATTCTGTACATCGTCTATTCTGCATGTTAACCCCAGAATGGCTTCTTGTGATGTTCCTTGATGTGAACCGTCACTGGGACCTGCTTCTCGACGTACACTGGCTCCTTCACGTACACCGGGTAGGGCTTATCGACATGAACTGCGTATGGCTTCGGGACCTCGACGTATTCCTTCTTGTAGACTGGGACATGGACTGGGACCTTCACTTCCACCGGATACGGACGATCGACATGGACCGGGACCTTCTTCTCGACGTACACTGGAACCTTCTTCTCAACGTACACCGGGACCTTCTTCTCGACCTCAACTGGGTATGGGACCTTCACTTCCACTGGGACGTGCTTCTCGACCTCAACTGGGTACGGGACTGGGACCTCTTTCGTGATGACCTGTTTCACCTCCTTCTGGACGTAGTCATTGCCATAGTATCCATGATTGTGCTGGGTCTCATAGCCGTAGGTCTCGAACGACTCCTGTTGGGAAGATCCCAGCTCGAACAGTCCGCGCTTCTCCTTCTTGGATTCGTCGACTGCCGCCGCACTGGCGATGGCCAGAGCCATAGAGAATACGATGAACGCCTGTAATGCAAGTGCAATTTCCGTTAGACGCATGAAGCTTTAAGGCAATCTACTAAATCTTCGAACTGTATCTTACCTTCATGTCTGCCTACTGGTTGGATGTACTGCACGTTTGAAGGATCACAACTGAATGATGATCTATCGAGGAGGACTAGCTTTTATATATCAACCCCTTGTGTTAGCAGTACACATTATCGTCCATTCGCCTTTTCTCCATATGTTCATCTGAGGTAATAGTGAAATTCAATCTTGCGTGACCTAAGCATCTTATCGTAGTATGTACACATACTAGTAAACTATTTATAACAGGTGTATATGTTATCATCATTTAACTTACATTGAGATAAATTATTAGTGCTTTAATCAGTATAACTTGTCTTATCTACACTACTTCGTCAATTTCAAATATTACATATGTTAAATTAAATAAAATACAACCAATACTTAAATAGACCACAAATTAAACCGACATGTTTTTTGTCCTGTTTAATTTCAGGACTTTCAGGAAATTTTATGTAGTAAAGATGGTCCTAATTTTTGTTCAAACCAAGTTTAAACTTCTTCTTCTGCCTACCGTCTTCGATCTTACCCTTCCATTTAGAGCTTACCAGCCTTTCTCTTTGCTTACATGGATAGTCAGTTCTCTCGTACAGAGGAAGGCCAATTCACTAATCGATGCAATTTTCCTGGATTCAGGGTTAATTCGAAACAACCCATAAGATCCTGCTCTATTGATTGACGCATATTTGACGCAACAACTAATATGCTTTAGTCGATCTTGACCGTTAGCGGTCTTATTCGACAAAGATAACAAAATCCAAATTAAATAAATCGGTAAATTAGTAACACATCTTTTTAAAGTTAAATGTTTTGATATATTTCCTTTCCCTTAAAATGTTGAAATGTAGCTTTCATTTGCGACATTAGTTTAACTTATATACAATGTTGTAACACATCATTGCTTATCGTCAGGAAATCCATGCAAAAATTGATAAAAACATTCAAAGAAAGCCAAAACTACCCATAAAATAAAATTTAATTTAATTTTCAGATCACCTACTAAGAAGGATATGTTTTAGACAAATACTTAAATATAACGTGAAATAATGTTTGGATCGGTAGCACAAATGCTGTTGTTTTATTTATTTGATTCTTTGTTGAATTAAGACTTAAAGGTCTGAAATTAAAAAGTCATTATGAAATTGCACACTTAAACACACCTGCTTCTGCTGAACATAAACTCGAAAATAATTCGACTATGAAACGTTAATGTGAGGTAACATTAATTTACTTTTGGCTGGAAAAATAAAATATCAAACACATAGCAACTCGTCCTTTCGGAAACTACAAATACAACATTTAAATTTCAACTAAATTTATTTTATAGTATTTATTTCATCAGTTCTGTACATCGTCCATACTGCATGTTAACCCCAGAACGGCTTCTTGTGGTGTTCCTTGATGTGAACCGTCACTGGGACCTGCTTCTCGACGTACACTGGCTGCTTCACGTACACCGGGTAGGGCTTATCGACATGAACTGCGTATGGCTTCGGGACCTCGACGTATTCCTTCTTGTAGACTGGGACATGCACTGGGACCTTCACTTCCACTGGGTACGGGCGATCGACATGGACCGGGACCTTCTTCTCGACGTACACTGGGACCTTCTTCTCGACATACACCGGGACCTTCTTCTCGACCTCAACTGGGTACGGGACCTTGACTTCCACCGGGACGTGCTTCTCGACCTCAACTGGGTACGGGACTGGGACCTTCTTCGTGATGACCTGTTTCACCTCCTTCTGGACGTAGTCATTGCCATAGTATCCCTGGTTGTGCTGGGTCTCATAGCCGTAGGTCTCGAACGACTCCTGTTGGGAAGATCCAAGCTCGAACAGTCCACGCTTCTCCTTCTTGGATTCGTCGACTGCCACCGCGCTGGCGATGGCCAGAGCCATAGAGAATACGATGAACGCCTGTAATGCAAGTGCAATTTCCGTTAGACGCATGAACCTTTAAGGCGATCTACTAAATCTTTGAACTGTATCGTACCTTCATGTCTGCCTACTGGTTGGATGTACTGCACGTTTGAAGGATCACAACTGAATGATGAGCTTCTGACGATGGCTCTGTTTTATATCCCAAATCTTTTGTTAGCTGTATTAATTATCTTCCATTCGCCTTTGGCCCATCTGACGTTATGAAGAAAGCCGATCTTGCGTGGCCCAAAGTGCATACAACGTTTAATCGCGGTGATGAACACAACTACTGCAATTTTTACGTTAAGGCTAAGGTACTCTAAACGTTTTACTGCAATTTCAAACGTTCAATGACATGCACTATTGAAATTAACGTTCATACATGTTATTGGATAACGGATTAATATTTCTTATTTTATTTACCCTATTTCGTCAATGTCAAGCATGAAGTGAAATAAAATCATATAATTTAAACACTCACAAAGACCCTCAGTTAAATTGGGAGAGAAGTTCTGCTGATATTCTGTAATTTCTTTTTCTTTACCTTAGATGAATATTATGCAAGATAATAAACAATCAACACAAAAAACCCTCGTCGTCCAGTCGTGTCTTCGTTACAACATAACTATATTATTCTTTCCCTTTTCATAATTACAACATACACATTGTTTAAAGTTATTTACGTTATCACATAAAAATAGTAAATTGAAAACATGTTGAACATCGACCAAACGATAATAGATGATATTATTTAACCAAGTAGGAAAATACCAAATATTAAAGTTCAATGACAAAAGTTGTGTTATAAACGTAAAAAGAAGGTTAGTTTAGTGTAGCAAGCGTCACATTCAATATAAAATAATCCGTTGAGAATGAAAAAAACTCAATTAATGGTGTAACTGTAACTAGTGTAACTAGTACTGTAAAAGCGAATTGCTTTTTGGTTTTCACCAAACCAATTTGATTAAATAAACTATGAATTGTAGCGATTCTTGACACTTTTTAACCGGTTGTTACACTATTTCTATAGTCTTGCCAAATTTATTCTAAGTTAACATAAACATAAAAACTTTTAAGTTAATACTTTTAACCATGTTGCAAAATATTGTTTAATAAAGAAAAAACGAAAATAAAGCCAATTGATTGCATAAGATATTCTAGTGCAAAACAACAACAATATAAATGTTAAACAATCAGTTATATTTGGTTTCATTATTTATTTCATTAGTTCTGTACATTGTCCATGTTGCATATTAACCCCAGAACGGCTTCTTGTGGTGTTCCTTGATGTGAACCGTCACTGGGACCTGCTTCTCGACGTACACTGGCTCCTTCACGTACACCGGGTAGGGCTTATCGACATGAACTGCGTATGGCTTCGGGACCTCGACGTATTCCTTCTTGTAGACTGGGACATGGACTGGGACCTTCACTTCCACTGGGTACGGGCGATCGACATGGACCGGGACCTTCTTCTCGACGTACACTGGAACCTTCTTCTCGACGTACACCGGGACCTTCTTCTCGACCTCAACTGGGTATGGGACTTTCACTTCCACTGGGACGTGCTTCTCGACCTCAACTGGGTACGGGACTGGGACCTTCTTCGTGATGACCTGTTTCACCTGCTTCTGAACATGATCGTTGCCGTAATACCCATTGTTTAGCTGAGACTCGTAGCCGTAGGACTCATAAGATTCTTGTCCCAACTCATACAGTCCGCGCTTCTCCTTCTTCGGTTCGTCGTTTGCCAACACACTGGTGATGGCCAGGGCCACAAAGAATACGATGAACGCCTGTAACGAGGATTTTTCTATTCGTAAATCTCTTCAAATCTCGTGAGCTGATAAAATTTGACTTACCTTCATGTCTGCCTACTGGTTGGATGTACTGTACGTTTGAAGGATCACAACTGAATGATGATCTGCCAACTCCGTCTCCGTTTTATATCTGTGCAGCGACGCATTCAATGTCGACCGCAACGGGTCAAACAACACGATAGGGCAAAAAGTGATAGGTCAAGACGCTAGTTTTGACATTGAGCGGTAACTGTTGTGGCCACATCCGAAACGTATCAAAAATCAATCTTGCATGACTCAAGGCGTAGTTTCTAACGCAATGTCCATCGTCGTATGATTTATTTATTACTTGTCGTAAATTCCCAGTCGCCGGTAAGTTGTAAGGTGTCGATTTTAATTTACAGCTAGATTCGCCGAAACAGAACATGTAATCTTCAGGAAATAAACGTTTTTTAAATGCAAAAAATAAATAGAAGAAATATAGAACTTTACCCTAAAACTATCTTACTTGTTGATAAGCCTCGTTCTATACTTCTCTGTTATTTTTTTTAATTTACTTAATTCGACAAGAATAAGACCAATGCATTACTTAAGAAATGCTTCATGAAATTCGAAGCCAAAAGATGTGAAATAGTTTATTACAATTAATCCAAACCAAAAGTTAGCATATCCTATGATGTGGTGAGGGTCAGTTTGTTACGTGTCGTATGACCCATGTACCAGATGAAATAATCCGCCCACATCTCTTTTCGAAATCTCGACTGCCTTCACGTTCCTGATAACTAGGGCCACAAATAATAAAACCATCACATTAAAAAAGCTATATAAACCCATCTCGGGGGTCCGCGACAGCCGAGCGGTAGGGTCGGTTAGAAACTCGGCCGATAACCTCGACGGCGTGGGTTCGAATCCCATCCGAGACCGGGCCCTCCCCTGTACGAGAGGAGTGACTATCCACTACCCATGAGGGAAAAAAGTCTTGTAAGCCCTTAATGGGCAGGCATGACCAAGAGGTCGTTATGCCAAGAAGAAGATAAACCCGCATTCCTTAGCTAATAATGGAATAGAGATCTAGAAGCTAAAACGCGTATCTATTTCCTCTTTAAAGACAGTTTATGTAAGCTTTTTTCAAACGAATTCAACCCGGATAATTCAGTGAATTACTTAAATATAGGTAATTTTGTCTGTTTGTCGTAAAACCAGTCTTTGATCAAGATGTTGTATCAGATAAAGCAACTGAACAAAAAATTCCTTTTTGCAACCATAAATACTTTTGCATTTTAGATGATCATTTTAATTAGCACAAATACGTTAGAAGTCGGTGATTAGCTGTCCGTTTCGTGCCAGGAGTTCAGTTTAGCACTAGGCTAGGAGATTAGAACCCAACCAGTCATTCAAACATGCTTGTGCGTTGTACCATCACACTGCGCCAAGAGTCCCCTCTAACGATCGTATGTGAACAAGAGTTATTAAATAATATAAATAATAATAAAGAAAATACTATATTTTAAAATGAGATTCAGTGTATTTTGAAGCATAAGGAAAAGAATCTAAATATAAACATAATGTCGACAATAATGGTCATGAACGTTAAGATTGATTTATGTTTATATTTTTAACCATGAACGCTTGCATATATACATCGTTTAAGCGAAGATAAACGTTTTTGAGAGGTTGATAGATGAAAAGGACATCGCGAGAGGCACGTTTAACCCCACAGTGGCTTCTGCTCGTAAGAACCATGGTAGACCGTCGATGGGACCGTCTTGTGCACGTAATGCGGCTGCTTGACGTACACCGGGTAGGGTTTCTCGACCGCCACCGGGTAAGGCTTGGCCACCTCAACCACCTGCTTGTGGTAGACTGGAACCTTTACCGGGACCTTCACCGGCACAGGGTACGGACGATCGACGTGCACCGGGACCTTCTTCTCGATGTACACCGGAACCTTCTTCTCCACCACAACCGGAACTTCCTTCTCGACCTGCACCGGGTACGGGACCTTCACCTCCACCGGGACGTGCTTCTCGACCGCCACCGGATACGGCACGGCAACCTTCTTCGTGACCGTAACATGGTTCGTTACCTGGCGATCGTACTCATTACCGTAGTAGACGTCCTGTCCGCCGTAGTACTGCTCGTAGCCATTGTTCAGCTCCACGATGCCCCGTTTTTCCTTCTTCTCTTCCAACTTGTCTGACGCAGGAGGTGAACACAGACCGACGGCCAACAGAACCGAAAGAACGATGAAAACCTTTCAAAAACACCGAGTTTCAAGTTATCAAACTGTTCAATCAAGTCGTACTAAAATATTTCTATAATTTTCTCACCTTCATGTTTTGGCTTCGAAGTGACTTGATGCTCTTCAGATAGCTAAAAGTTGACTGATGATGTTCATCGAATGATTGGACGTCTTTATATATCGTTACACCGGTCACCAGTTTTTCCTTGGTTTTAGGATTCCCTTCACCAACGTCAATTGCGTTCCATTCGAAATCTACCTTGCTTCAAATCTCGCTTGACGGTTGGTCAAGTTTGCCACCGGTTGTGTTTCAGCTATTAAGGTGCACAATTGCCGTTTCCGCATAAGGCGACTATGGTTGGAAAAGTTTGAAATGATAATGTTCCGCTTTTCCAGTGACCTCTTTGAAGGATTTTTTTTTCAAACGTCTATTTGAGTCATAACATCGATGTTTTAGTAGACAAGTAATGGGTCATAGAAAAGAGTGCTTTTTAACCTTGCTCGAACAAAACCACACACTTTATAAAACCATCTGTTGAAAATATCTTCAGCAAAGGCAGCACAAAAATCAATGATTAAACTTTTACTCCATTAAAAAGCCGAATAAAAACTGATTACTTTATCGTTGATCATTTTAAATGTTTAAATCAGGGGTCGACATGCGTTTCTTGAAAAGGGCAAAATGATGGAAAAGAACTCTATGTGCTTAATGTGTTAAAAATAATATTAAACCCTTTTTAACTCGAGTATCTTTTTTTTTAATAGTAAAGTTACATAAAACTGTGTTATAAAATGAAATATTTGAACTTTATACCTTTAACTCTTTGAACCATGTGGCGTTATGTTCGTTGAATTAAGTACTTTTTTAACATACAACTTTTGGTTCATTGACCGTAAATCAATTTTTTATTTTACTGTAAATTTTCTTAAGGGCCGGATAAAATCAGTTGGCGGGCCGGACTTTGCCGAACCCTGGTTTAAACCGCCACTTCTGTTGACTGTGGCAGGAACTGATATAAATTTTATTTTTTTGCAAAATAATGGTTAAATGTTTTCCCGACCCCTTCAAATAACTTCAGTGAGGGTTTAAAGAAAAAAGCTGCAAAAAGGCACTTAAATTGGAAAATTGTGATGTAAAAACGTGATGCAAGAACAAAACAGAATAAAAACGCAAAGCAACCACCACAAGATATGAGGAATATATTATTTTTAAACTAGAATTCATACGCCTTTAGCTAAAACTTAACCGCACCGTAAATCTCCATTTCACCCGAAAGGACCTGCTTCCTAAATCACGCCACCCACAAATCAACCCCAGCGTGTGCTTCGGGCAAATATTATTCAAATTCGTGACACGTTCTTCGTCACCCATAAACCGATGGTTTCGCATTAACCGGTCCGACCGATTTCGCCGGGACAAACGCGACCAAAAAGCCAACACGTGTAATAGGGATTAGTGAAAATTGGGTATTGTATTTCGGAGTTTTCCGGCCGGCGGACCGAGTGACAATAAAATCCGGTATCACATAAAGGACACATAAAAGACAAATGCGACCATAACTGGAGTGAAACACGGAGGCACAGATAAAACCAATATTTCGAAGCTAGGAATGCTTCTTTTTTTAGCGCAAGGACAAAAAAGGCAAGCAAGTGGAGGGACGAGTGAGAGTGAAACAGCGAGAATTGCAAATCATCCTTAGGAATATGATGTCCAAATTCATATGACAGATGTGAAGCGCATGGAACATTTTCGTCCTGAACGACGAACGATTCAAATGACTTCTAACATATCGAGTTAATATTCAATGCACAATCTTTCCTCGATAAATGAAGAAGTAATATTTGTAAAACAATATTTATCGACAAAAAGATGATAAAATTGCACATCTTCTTAACTCCAAACCTTTTATGGACAGTTAACAAGTGGAAACAAATATAAATTACTAAATTTTAAGAAGCTTATTCCAAGCAATGAGTACACAACACTTCATCTTTGTTGAATGTGAATGAAAACACAATGTTATTAAATAGTCAATCAACCTACAAAAACCTTTTGGTTTTTGTTTGTTCAATATATTCATCTTTATCTACAACTACTTCAGAGCTGGCACAATTTTTTACTTTTACGACCTTTTTCATTCATTCTTGAATACCATTGCGCCTTCCGTTCTTTTTCGTTCCTGTTTTCTGACCCAAACTGGTTGACCGTATCGAAATCAAGTAAGATAAGAATTGTTTACCTACCGACCGGACATTCCATCGTAACGCAGTGATTATTTGTTTGAAGCAGCAAACACAGCAAAAACCCACCTTCCCTTATCGTTTCCATGTAGGATTTTTGAGATTTTTTCAATCTAGAATCAACGGGTCAAAAAAATATCTAATATTATTTTTGCATCGATTTCTTTTGGCTTAACGCTGCTGTTAGAAAAAAAGAACGTGTTCCTTTAATTTTACGTCCATTAGAGAACGCGTATATTTTCTTGCGAATAAAACAAACAAACAATCAAACGAATCCCGCCCAGCGTGCGTTCCGTTGCTAGAATATAGATTAAACTTGCAGTCCAAAACAAGACGTAACGATCGGTTTTGATTACCATCTACCATTGTTCGCCTTTGCGCAGATCGCACGTGATCGCGACCCTCGAGGAAGTGCCAAAGAAATAAAAGGTTACCGTCTCGACAACGATGACAAATCGTTATGTAAAACACGTGCGTTACAGCAGCACTTTCTAGCACCAAGATGCTAAGTGAGCTTAACTTGTTCTATCTGCAAAAAGTGTGCATAGAAGACGTGGAAATTTCACCATACAAATGTTCAGTATTTCAATTCGATCGAATTTTTCCTAACACCAACGATGACGTTGGAAACGTGTTTGATTCCAACTCCATGGCGTTGATCTATCCGGGAATCGCGTCATACCTGTGCATGGCTTCTGTCTGTCAGCTAGCACCGATCACTACCCCCGTCCGGAAACAATCCGCATCCCCCCAGTTTCGGCTGGTAAACCTTACGCATAAGTAAACAACGGATGCGTATACGCAACGAGCAAATCGATTTCAGTCATAAAACCGGCACCACCGAGCAATTAGTCATCCGCCACACGTTCTTTGCTCGCCGGGAGAGTGTTGTTTACTGACCAAACGGATAAGATTTTGAAACACCATAAATCTGCTCTTACTTTTATTAATACAAGTGGTGGTGGGTTATCTTAATTTTTTAATGAGAGAAGAAATTAAAAAAGACGATTGAAATGCCTTTAAAATTTTAAAACGCCAATGTGCTATAACGGAATAATTAAAACTCCTCGAGAACTTAGTATAATTTCGTATGAAAAATTTAAAACTTAAAAGTGATATTGAAAGAGTATCTTTTTTTAAATTTCCTACACATAGAATTATATACACTATAAATTTTTTTTAATGGAAATAAAATTTGAATTTGAATTCAAATCGGCAACCTACAGAAAACTGAAAAAAGCTATTTAATTTATACGGTAAACTAATTAGATGACAATCATGTACCACATTATCCAATATGACATGAACAACGACCAAAATTAGACTTTCATTAGAATGCATGCGCTTGCCATCTCAAATTACGCCAAGCTAAACAGCTCTTCTGCGCTTTCGATTCCGAATGGCGCTAATCGTTCTTCCGAGCTACGATCCGCAGATCGACATCTCGTATAGCATTGGGTCTCCAATCCAACACCATCCGCATCGGATTAAAGCACGAGATAGATTCAGTGGCCAATCCGGCAGGAGGGGGATGGGGTTGCAGTACCGATCGTGCAGGAAAGTGTATTGGTAAACAAATAAACGGTTCGCGGTTTGACAAACGATCGCGAGCGCGAGGCGGCTTCAAACGCCGTTTGCAAATCGAACCAGTGTGCAGTAGAAGAAGGCAAGCAAAGAACCTCGACCTCGACGAGCGTCTTCGGCAAATGTGTACACTTGCTTTTAAATTATCGCATCGACGCGTGACACAAAAACCGTGGCTCGTTCTAGTCTTATCAGGTTGTGTTGAAACTTAAACAATTTTTTTCTTCTAATTCTAAACCGCAACTCAGATTTGGTGGAGTCTGATAATAGAAGAAAACAAGTACTTATTTGCACATGGTGCCTTGGTGCTTATTTCGCGTCTGTCGTCCCATCCGACCGTCGGTGCGCCTGTATTAGTCCGGGACGGTTCTGCGCCTTGCGCGTTCTTTCCGAATGGTTTAGTTTCACTCGACACCTCCGACGGCGCAGAACTACCTGCATTAGGTGAGCGTTAGAAAAATCCACACCTTCGTTAGCGGACGGGTTGACGTCGTCGCGATCGGTTGCAAGTATATTACGCAAGGTTAAACGTGCGCACGTTGCTTCAACAACGTTACAGTTTACGCTCACCAACGCCGTCGTCATCGTCATCGACATGATCATCGGTTAAGCTCGGTGCGCGCACACCAACTTCGCGGGATGTCGCGGGCCTAATCGTCATCTGCCGCCAGCAGACGTGCACTTTTCGTGGTTAGTCATCGCCCCACACACGCGGCACACGCGGGCCGTTCGAAATGTGTCCGAAAGCTGCGCTCGATAATGTGTTCCGGCGCCTGCCACAGTGGTGTTGGTGTGTTCCGTAGCGCGCAAGCACGGACCGTCAACCGGATCGGCAGCTTATCGCGGTGACATTCCATTCCTACACGGTCGCCTGCCTGCCTGCCTGCCTGCCGACCGCATCGCTCCCGTCTCGCCGGTTGTCTAGTGCCGCAACCAGAGACGTTGTTGTCCACCGGCTGTACAGTGCTCGGTCAGCGTACGAACCGTCTTCTAGTGCGCGAGAAAACCCCCGCCATCGAACTGATGAAACAAACAAACAAAAATCAACAATTTCGTCGGAGCTGGTCAGCTGATTTGTGCAGTGTTCGTGGTTCCAACGGTCGGCATTATCGGAATCCGGCGCGGAATCCGGGACGGATATCGTTCAGTGTTAGTGTTGTGCACTCCGATTCGTAGAAAGCAGACGTGAAACAGAAAGAAAAACCAAATCTTAAGCTCAAGAACATGACTAACTCCTCTAAGTAATCGTTTCTGTGCAAATCGTCATTGAAAAAGTGTTTTTGTTTGAAGAAAAACCATTTAAATCTTGACAACGGCAATACTAAATTGTCTTTTTAAATAAGTTTAATTTATATTTCCTTAATTCAAAAAAGGAAACAGAAAAAAATCGTTGCAATAAGCAGTGCCCTTAAAAACTTACAGTTAAAGGAAAACATACCAGTGATAAAAACAATCGACCCTTCCGAGCCGTACTTGTCAACGTTATGAATCATTCAACAGGTGAGTAGTATTCGAATAATACAACGACGTAAATTGTTAGTCATTTCAAAGCAGTTAGTCATTGTTGCGAAACCCATAACGAGAGCACGTTTACTGATAATTGCAAAATTAACCTAGGTAGAGGTGAATTCCTGGTAGGTTCTACTTTAAAAAGCAAATGACTAAGTGGTGCAACTACTTCAAAAACCTTGCACAACTATATAATTCACTTCCTGCTTAGTGAGAATTTGCCCGGCTTAAAGAATCAGTGTATGAGCTGCGTGTGAATCTAGTTTCCTCGGGCTATCCTTAGCACTCAGAAATATATGCTGCCTGCCTGACCATTAAACCACGTGGACGAATGTCTTGTCTCTGAATAAGTCCATAGGGCGACGTTAAAATACGGTTGTTATTATTCTAGAGCTGGTTTTCCAAAGCACACCATATTTAATTCTTGACTCATTTAATACTAACACTCAAATAGAAATAAAATAAAGCTTTGAAGACGATGAGCATGGGATCGGTTTCGTCTTTCAAACAGCTTCGCTCTTTGAACAGCAGTAAACGATGTTGCTTGAAAAGATGTAAAAACCATATGCGTGCGTTCCATAAGAGACAAGATAAGTGGATGTGTAAATTATTTGCTGGATTATTCCCTCACAGCAAATATGGTTTCAACAGTTGCTAATTAGCTGAAGCAGGCTGAAGAGTGTCAATTGGCTTTTTTTACTAAGCTTTTTAGGCCTCACATTTTACCGAAACCAAATAATTGAAACAATTAGACTATTGGTGACTAATAACTTCATACAAGAACTCGAATGCAGAATAAGTAAAACTGATTCGCATTTTAAAGATTTTTGACCTTCTGATTTAAGAGATTTTATTCCGTGTTACGTAAATGAGGACTATAAGAATAAAACTATTAAAAATGCCATTATACTAGTTAATATTAATTCCAACATATTGCTTATGATTAATGATATACACCCGAGGAAACAAGAATAACACCACCCTGTTGTTGTTTGCTCAATCACTTTTGTAACTTTTCAGTGAGGTACGATCGTATAAATTTGGTCTAGTAACGTTGAAGTCAAATAATTAATTAAAAAAGCATGGAAGTAAAAATAGCACCACTTTGGTTTTTGTTCAGCAATTGCGAATTTTCCAACAATTAACAATTTTAAGTGTATGTTAAGGATATCGTTAGTAAGAATAGAGTTCAAACTACAGTCGGACGTCGATTATCCGGGGGTGTCGGGACCTGAAGGCCCCGGATAATCGAATTCCACGGATAATCGAACATAAGTAAAAATACGTTGAAAATGTCTGGTTTGTGTCTAGGGAATTTTACATAATGCCTATACATATGGTAATATGTATCCTAATTGGTTGATTAATCATCAAAAATGTTTGAATAATTTTTCAATAGAAATTTTTATTGTTATGTTCAATTCAATTATTCAATTCAATTTGTGAAGCAACCTGATATTCATTGAAATATTTCAAAACGATTGTGCAGTTGTCAGTTGCCAGACCCCCGGATAATCCGGCCCCCGGTTAATCCGGCCCCGGATAATCGACGTCCGACTGTATAATACTTTGGTTTTATTAGTCTTGATTTATTTTTTTTTTAATTATTTAGCAGAAATGGGTCAAGAACAACATCGTCTTGTCAAACCTGGCCTAAACATCAAATCTGATCATGATGCAGCAGTTCCATTGATATGGGGCCTCACTGCGGCCAAAGCTTGCCTGGCCGTGGATGTGAGTGAGTGAATGATATCGAATATACTAGAAACAAAGTTAATTAGACAAAATAAGTGTTTGATGAGCTTAGACTTCGTTTTACAACAGAATAATGCCGGAGTTCACAAGTTTATGCTATCTACAGGTTGGTTTCCCGACAAAGAACGGAAGTTTCAAGGTGGCCTGTATGCTCTCTGTGTCCTAATATCATAGACAAGCTTTGGCCTATTCATGATCATCGTGGGTGTCTTCAAATTTCAATTAGTTAAGCAACAATTACGTGCCAAGTCGTATTTGTGAATGTTGTGAGCATCACGAGCAGAATTTTCTCAAACAAATATTTTGTTGCCTACAAATCTCCGCATATTGAAGAGATTACAAATTAAAATACTCGTATACTTATTAAAGACATCATTCAATTTTATTTCAATTGAGTATTTGTTAGAAAAACTTCAATTGCTGAACAAAAACCCAAGTGGTGCTATTTTTACTTCCGGCCATTGTAACGAATTATTTGACTGAAATGTTAATAGACCAAATTAATACAATCGTAACCCACTTAAAACTTGTAAAACTGATTGATCTAACGTTCCCAACTGAAAAAAGGTCGAATTTTATGGACATTTAAAAGATATCCCCAAAAAAACAGGGTGGTGCTATTCTTGTTTCCTTGGGTGTATACTATCATATGACTGTATACGACTTATTTTGTTTCTATTGAACCTTTCTTAACTATTTGATCAGTGATCACAAAATGTACCTCTTTTCGTTTATCTTCCGATTGCAACATAGTAGCTAAACAATACATCATTTATTTCTCTATCGACCAAATCAGCCTCTGTACTCCGATAGCAACGCGAAACAATAAACATATGATGGTGAATAAAAAAATATTAAAGCGTGGGAAGGGCATAACAACATTAATCTTATCATGGTGCACTTACTTGCAACTGCGTGGATTATTGTTCGCATGGCAACCTACTTAGATTGTCAAATCACAACATGAGTGGCTGGTCGATGCCTCCGCAGATACCTCTCAATAGAAACATAATGGAATTGTTCTTCTTTCCCCATTCTAACAGCAAAATGCAATCATTCATACTCCCTCCGGCCGTTGCGACGGGGCTGCTATCAGTAACAGAAAAGCTAGTCATAAGAAACGCTCGCTAAGGCGTTCATACTGTCGTATGAGCAGTGGTCTCCGAGGGGGGAGCGGCACGTACAGCGACAGAAAAAGACCATCAGAGAGCAACGGAACGGAGGCACGGAGGATTTGAACCACAGCGCGCCCAACCAGCGATGATAACGTGGGGTCTCCACCGGGAAGTGAATCGAACCCGTGCCACCCTACGAGCGTAACATTCCTTCGGGTCGAGCGTAGTCTTCGATTAGCGGTCAGTCGCGACGCAACAGGCCACGATCGTGGTCCGGTTGCACAAGCTTACATTACTGTAGTTCCAGACACCGTGTATCGACTGGTCCATCGCAGGATGGGTCTTCTAACCAGCAGCGGCTCCCTAGTTACAGTCTTTCTAGTAACATTCCTGCTATTTCTGACCCCAACGTGTTCCATACCTTCGGTAAGAAGTTGATGAAATTCTCCAAACATTCTTCTAACTCCAATATGACACTCGTTTGTCAATGTACAGCTCGATGACTACGAAAATGACTACGAGCAGGAAGCACATACCTACCGCGCGGTGCCGTTCGTACGATCAACCGTGGATAGCGACAGCTACGTCGTATCCGTGGTCGAGTTTCATCCCGAACCGATGACCATGCCCATCGAGCAGCGCACCAACCTGCACCTGGAAGAGTACCGCAGGCTTGTCCGATCGCCGGAGGCACAGGTGAGTCCCGCAAGAAGTCTCACGCAACGCATTATCAGAATCGGTCACACGTTGTTGGTGTGTAAATACCCAGCTAGGCAGAAACGATGCACATTAACAACGCGTCCACGATTGAGAGACATTTCTTATCAGTTCCCCCGCGTTCTCCAGCGATGAGGCGGGGCGTTGTGTGAGTAGAATGCAAAGCCATACAAAAACAGGTTAATATCAGGCTACCCTCTGAAGCCATTGCATCAGTGTAGAGGAGGATGTATCAAAGAAAGTTTTCATATGTGCTAAAACACGGTTAAATATCAAATGACCTAAGAAATCAGTGCCTCCTTAAAGAAGAACAGTTGACCATGCAAAAACTAAACAAGGTCCAACCAAAAAAATGAATCCAATGATTTGAGGATGTAATTATCATGTTCATTAATTTCTCATTACTGTGGCAATATGCAATCCTTCGCAGACTACGTTTTGAATATACAAAGAATCAGTCAAGAATAATTGATTAAGGATTGTTTGAATATCTTATTTTATAGCCTTCAGATATTATAGTGTTTCCGGAACTGACACTCAACTCCCTCTCCGACACGGTATTTGTGCCGGATCCTGATCAGCACCTCGCACCGTGCGACGATACGCATGGCTCGATCCTAGTGGAACTTTCCTGTTTGGCACGAGAAACCCGTAAGTACCTGGTAATCAACCTATCCGAGCAGTATCACCTCCGGCAGAAGGCCGAAACCGTCCGCTACAACACCGATGTGGTGTTCGATCGCAACGGCACGGTGATCGCGCGGTACCGCAAATACAACCTGTTCAAGGAGCCAGGCACAAGTGTGACGGACGTGCCCGAGCTGGTCTCATTCGAGACGGACTTTGGCGTGCGGTTCGGAGTGTTCACCTGCTTCGACATTCTGTTCGCCAACCCGACGCTGCAGCTCATCAAACACGGCCTGCGAGACTTTGTGTTTCCGGCCTTCTGGACCTCGGAGCCACCGTTTCTGGCGTCGACGCAAATTTTCGAAAGCTGGGCGTACGCGAACGATGCCAACCTGATCGTCTCCGGCACAAACTACGACCTGTCCGGAGCGACCGGGACGGGTGTGTTCAATGGGCGGAACGGGGCCCTGCTGACCCACTTTACGGGTGTTCCCACCCGCGCTCTGTACACCGTCACCGTGCCAAAGTCGGGCCGGACGGTACACTATCACTCGCGCACGAGCGACATGCTGGAGGTGCCATCGGGCGCAGCACGCAGCAGTCATCGACTACCTGGGGCGGACTTGGATAAGGTTCGCATGGGACGCGACTTCCTCGAGCAGTTCACAACGATCCAGCTGAACCCGAGCTGGCAGCAGGAAACCATCGAGCAGATCGTCTGCAGTGGCCTTTTCTGCTGTGACTTTACTGTCAGTCTGAACGTGAACAACGAGCGTGACCTAACGCACTACTACCGGCTGGCCGTTTTCGACGGTGTGCGTACCTTTCAGGGTTTCGCTGATGCACATGTTTCGATCTGCGGGGTCATCGCCTGTGTCAATCAAACCATCGCCAGCTGCGGCCTGCTACTACCCGTTAACTCGGGCTACATAGAGTTCACCTCGATCTCGATATCGGGCCAATTCCTAGCCAATGGCACCCTGGCGATGCCCAACTCGCTCGACATGTCGATGTACTCGTACGACGCCAGTCGCTACACGTTCACGTCCGAGATCAAGTAGGTTAAAATACAACCGGCATGAAGCAACTAGGAATCTACATCAACCTTTTTATGCTTTTAGCTACACCACCAACACGCAGGAAGTTACGATGAACCTGACGGCGCCAGTCAGCGATATGCAAACATTCGGCATCTACGCGTTCAACCACAAGGACTTTGAATTCTTCAATCCGATCGAACTACCCGACGAAGAAGAAACCACACCGGCCGGTGACGAAGATGGAGGGGCCGCGCTTGGTGCTGCCAAACCGGCAGTTATCGTCTTGCTGTCCGGAATGCTGCTCGCATTCTGGTATCCAACGGGACTGCTCTGAAAGCCATCACATCTCTCACTCTAGCATGGTCACCGTGCCGATTCAGTATTTCCGGCCTAAGCGGCATCCTTCAATCGATTGCTGCGAATCCCAATACGTGCCATTGGATTCCTTAGTCATTAGTTAAGTAGTCCCAAGTTGTATGTTCTACCTAAAGAAACGAACGTAACCGTATACCAAATGATGAATAATTTCAAGCGACGGAGAGCATAACGTTTCTGAGTTCCGCGTGTGCTGTGCCCGTCTGTTTCCGGGAGAGGATTTTTGTGATAACCGACCCGCGGTAATTGTACATATCTTATCTAAGCTACGATCTTACAACCAACGCTAGTGATGTGGAGTCGTTGCAATTGTACGAGATAATCCCAAGAAGCAAACATTGTGTTGCTGTTCATAGTATATCTTCGGCTATTTAAGCGAACATGTCGAAACAGTCACAAAAATATGCCAGTAGGTTACCCAAAATGTACCTTTCCAAAATGAATCAATGCATACATATTTATATTGCCTACAGACTGACATGCAGTGTTATTTTATTTTGAAGAAATGAGTGTTGTTTTAAAGAAAAATGCTGATGTGTGATCGTTCTCTTGTTTGGCACGATTATCAAGGAAAAAATAGAATAAATACCTCTACTACTAATTATAAGTAGCCATTTTGCATCAATGAGGCTACTTTTGTTGAGTTACAGTATGTCCCATAAAAAAATGCGAATGTTTTCAATGCTTAGTTTTGGCTACCTTAAAACATTAATTTTGCTATTTCAATGTGTTTTTCTTATCATCTGACAGTATACTCTGAGATAATGTTAAAAAAACAGTGATTGACGAGTGATAAAGTTGAGAAAAATGCGCGCAAAGGAACTCGTAATAGTTTGCTATTCGCCCAAAAGCCCGTAATACAAATTGTAGCGATTGCGGGATGCCACCTGGCTACCGTTTACCGCATCCAACGGCCATTCCTTGATGGACCACATCCACGGAAGCCGGAAAACTACCATGCATAATGTTGGCCAAACATGACATGAAATGTTTATCAACAGCCAGAGTAAAGCGTCACCTTGTAGTGACTCGAATCAAACAACTACGGCTAGAGCTATCGTTACGTTTGTTGACAACATTAAAAAAGAAGCATAGCATCAACGTGATCTCTGAAGAGAAAATTTACACCAACGATTCCGTATCTAACACACATACAGGCAGGTTTATTTCGTCAAAAAAGATTGCGGATGTTCCAGAAACTGTGAAATTCAACTTTACAACCAAACATGCGACCGGAGTCATGGTTTTCAGGGCAGTTACGCCCAACGGCTTGAAAATGCCTCCAGCATTTATTGAGAGTTAATACAGAGGTTTCCATGAACATTTTCAAGCACTAAGTTCTGCTATGGATGAAGCCAACTTTGGAGCACACTTAAACGTCATTTTACAATAGCTCGGAGCACCATGGCATACCTTAAAATGTACTCAAGCTGGTTGAAGAAAAACATGGAATTTTGAGCAATTCCATTTGTCCTCCCAGCAGCCCGGACTTGAATCCTTTGGATTATTCAATATGGGCATATGTTCGGGTTGAGGCCTATGAACGTGCTCACCCCATTGTTGACCTCCTGAAAGCTTCGATTGCCAAGGCATGGAACTCAATAACTAACTCATACATTAAGAAAGTATGTTCTCGATTTCGGCCCCGTTTGGAGAAGGTGGTTGAGAAAAATGGTGGCCATATTGGGTTATGTAATCATCAAAGGCTTAAGAAACGATTCCCCAACACAAATATAATTTTATCAAATTATTTTCTATGATAAAACTTACTTGAAAATGAGGTATCGATTTTCGATTTTTTTTATGGGACATACTGTATTATTTCTTGCAGCATTAATTTTGTTGAATTCTTTCGTGCAAATAATATGCAGTACAGTGTCGGACAAAAGTTCTGCAAAACTATAAATGTAGGTTTTTTAAGCCCGTGTAGTGCTTTACAGTGTTCTATAGAGTTTTTATTGCTAGAATTAAAAAGTTACAACTTATACAGTGACTGGCATGATAAAGTGCCCACCTCGAATCAATTGGTCTCAATAGTTCTTTTCAAATTCAAGCAAATTCATAGTAATTTTTTTCTCATCTTGTTTTTCATATTGAAATTAGAAATATGCACTGATGATAGATCAACCTTCTGGGCGGACCTGGGCGAGTCATGATGTAACAACAGTTGTTCGCCAGTAAACGCCATACGTTAGAGGCTAGCATCAATTGTGTTCGGTGATTGTTCTATGGGAGCGTAAGAAAAGACGTGCAGTGCGATGATGAGCTTACCGAAAATTGAACTCTTTATTTCATCTATAGTACAATGAAACGTGTTCGGTGACCATTTCCGATGACGAATATCACGTCGGGGTCACCAATGTGGGAGTGTAAGAAAAGACGTGTACTACGATGTACAGCTGACTGAAAACTGAACTCTTTATTTCATCTATGGTAACTAGATTGGATCACTTCTATACAAATCGAACCGCCAAAGTTCCTCCCAGTATCAGAAGTTTGTAATAGATGATTCCGAGCTGGTCCAACCACCAATACTCTACAGGACCATGGACATGGCCTGTTCACCAATCGTTCTCCAGGATACTCGGTCTATGGCTGCATCTCTCCATCCCCGATCGCATCCGATGTCCTGCAGGTTCTATTCCACTTGGTCCATCCACCAAACTCACTGAACTCCGCGCTGTCTCTTGACAGACGGGTCGCTGGTAGGCACCTTCTGGGTGGCACCATCATGACATGCCATGTATCCTGCCGACCTTTGTCATCATCAGAATGTCCGGCGCACCATACAATTCAGCTAGCTCGTGGTTCATCTTTCTGCTCCACACGCCTTCCTCACACTCGCCGCTGAAGATAAACCGGAGCACACGCCGCTCGAAAGCAGCGACTGCATTGGCATCCTCCGTGAGCAGAGTCCAAGATTCATGCCCATAGAGGACGACCGGTCTTATCACCAAGCGTTATCTGTTTGTGAATTCCATATTAGGCACGATTCCCCTGAACAATGCGCCTCCGGATTACGCAGCTCATGTTTTTGTCTTAAGTTACGCCATTGCCGAGGTAGCAAAACACCTCCATTACTGATAATGTGCTCCCCAGCCTGACTCTGTCACTGTCAGAGCCACCGACAAGCAGGTGTTTCATTTTCGCCGCATTGAGCATTAATCCAATCCTTGCGGCCTCGCGTTTCAGTCGGGTATACGCCTCGCACACCGTCCTGGGGTTCCGCCCGATGGAGTCGATGTCATCCACAAAGCCGAGGAATTGGAGTGAGCGGGTGAAAATTGTGCCACGCATATCGAAGCCCGCATTCCTCATGACACCTTCCAGAGCGATGTTGAATAGAAGGCAGGATACCCCATCACCTTGCCTCAGACCCTGGTGAGATTCGATCAGGTCCGACATCATATTCGAAATTCTCATCTTGCACAGCATCCCCTCCATAAGTGGCCTCTAGCAGCCGTACCAGCCGTCGAAACACTCCTTGCTCTGGTTGTGTGGCTTATGGCCTCTGCTCAGCTGTCCTGCTGATGATTCGCCTGTGCTCAGCTGCCCTGTTGATGACTCGCTTCGCCATACGCCAGTGGTCATCGAGTAAGGTCACGTTGTTGTCCGGTAGCGCTTCCCCAAGCGCTGACGGGCAGCCCTCGGCAACAGGAATTGTCCACAGAAGAACCGTGTTTAGGCATGGAGTAACCCGGTGACGCAGTGTGTTCACAACGCAGAGCTTCTGCCGTACCTTCACCATAACCAGAAAGTGGTCCGAGTCGATGTTTGCGCCCCGTACATGTTTTGAGTTAGCCCAATGACTAATGTTTATTTTTAATATTTTAAAAAAAATATATAGAAGTGGCCATTTATTACATACAAATCTGAAAAAAATACCAAATCGACTGCGTCCCATATTATGAGTACCAGCATAACAGTCCCATGTATGATTTTATCTTTTTATTAAATGAACCCACACAACACAGTTTGTTTCTATATCGAAATCATCTTCCAATAATCGTACATCTATGCCATACGATTGAATTGTATACTATGCTAAAATAATGCCTATACGTATAAAAGTGAAGGCACTAACTGTACATTGTGCATGTTTAGTTCTATATGTTTCTTTGTCGGCGTCATATAGGTCTTACTGTGTACATTGGCCGTACATTGCTCGTTCATCTATACGTATGCATAAAGCAAATCGTATTACATTCTTAAGCAGTAACATATGCAACAAAGAATAAACTTCTCTTCTTCTTCTTAATACACTGCTCGTAAATTGTCAATTCCTTTTATACGATTCCGATTCGAAATTAACTGATTTGAGATTAAATTTATCCACTGTTTACGACTTCGTGTTGTGTGGGAATGTTATTGCACAGCTATTTCAACATTTTTGCTGTTGTTACGCACAAACGGTTGTTAATCAAGTGCATTTGACTGAAAATTTTCAACATGAGAAGGTGTTAACACTTAATCCTTCTTTACTGATAAAGATTCCCAGAAATTCTTCTGATCTTCCCGGACAAGCAGCGAAATAAATTCCAATCCAATAGGGTTCTTCTGAATTTTCAGCGATTTTTTCAAGTTGAATCCCTCGGCCGTGACTTTATCAACACAGCTTTTCCCACAGCTACAGGTTTCAAATTTTGGTGGAGGGAACGTCGCCGTTTTTTGGCAACAACAGCCTTACGTTGTTGCTACTTTTTGGACCTCTTACGTTTACCTCTACATTGCTCGGAAAAATAGCTTCCTTCCGAGTCAATGCTGCTGTCGCTTGCCATACTTACAGCATCCAGCGAAGGATGTCTTACATCAAGAGATGATTCCACAAACGACACCCATCGACCGGACGACACTACCGGATCTAAAATAGCCTGCATCCGGAAAATTGAAGGACTCGTCGTCATCAGCATGACCAGAAGGCTCCTATTAATCACGGTTAGCTTCCGGTAGCTTCTCACATTTTTCATTGGGATTCGGATCATCCGATTCATATCCATGGAAATCTTCCTCTGAATCGACACTTTCGACGTCACTATCACCATCACAATCATGTCATGGGGCATATTTAAAATCTATTAGTCACTATTGAAAATGCAACTATCCGTATCGAATGAAAATCCGAAATAAAATGTTTTGACGTGCAAGGTTAGCAAAGCTTGCTGTGGGTCCCATATTGTTTTATGACCCTTTTAATATTAAACAACTGTATTTTATATCAAATGTCACTCTCCACGAAATGTTTATGTTACAATACATAAGTTGTGATCAACGAATCATAGATTTTATATCACTAATAACAGCAAAACATAATCTTAAGTTAAAATATTCAATCGCTGTTTTCTCAATATGGTGATTTTACAAATGGGACTCATACGCGAGTATGGGCAGTGCATGGCGTGCATAATTCGTCTCACGAAAGTGAGATGAGTCTATATGCAAATATCCTGAATAGCTTCGGCTGTTTTTGTGAGGAGGAGAGTTTTGGCAGACTGTAATATGAAGATTGGCTATCGGCGTACACCTTCTTCTTCTTCTTAATTCGCTCAACATCTCCAAATGGGAGTAGGCTTTTCTCCGAAGAGAGTTACTGTGACCGAATGACGGTAGATTATAGATCGGTGGTCAGCCATTCGTATTGCCGGGCGATACCAGACTCGGATTTCGATCCCACACCTATGGTGTGGTGGTTTTACCGCTTTCACTGTGCACCCCCCGGGAAAAGGAAAAGTCATATGATTTAAAATTTATAATAAATAATATTATTTTCCAATTACTTTCTAATGTAACGAAAAGTCATGTGGTTTAAAATTTATAAAAATAATAATATTTTCTTATTACTTTCTTAACAAACATGGCAAGTACATCAATGGGTAGTGTATTCCATGAGATCCAAACATTCGTGAGCTAAAACGAAAGAATTGCAATTAAAATTATTAAAAATGAACGCAATTCACCAAAGCAAAATTCGTACCTGAGTATTTAAGATGTTAAAAGTAATTCTTGCTGTAAGAATGATGCCATCCACATCAACGCGATAATTTATCACCAGGCAGCTTTAGAATTCGAATCGTCGGGACGTCCGGGGTTATCGGTGCACCTTCATTGCTCTCCATCGTACCAGCTCTTTTTAGACAGGCTTCTTCCAAGGCAGGATTCACAACGTTTTGATTTTGATTATTTGTCCTTTTAAGGACAATTTTATGAGTGATGTTGGAATTTGTGAATAATTGCCATTGGTTATTTACAGCACTATTATCACAAACATTTTGTACCAGCATTTGCGCATTTTCAGATTGACTGTTCGATACATTGCCTCTTTCGGTATAAAAATTTTCATTTTTAACTACACTCAGTTCTTTTTGTCGAGCACAGATTTGATCCTCTTCCACATCGAGAATGTTCCAGATGTCTTCGTCATTTGAAGTCATCGGTAAAGTACACTGACTGTCATTTGAATCATCACAGTGATCGGGTAGAATAAGTTCTTGTTTTTCTATGCAAATCGGATAAATCACAACACTGTCTAATGCCTCCAGCTCCTCCGTCGCATTGAGTATTTTTTCATCTTTCACAATTATATCACTATCACATAACCACTTTTCTTCTGATTTTGGTTCACATTTTACCAATCCATGGAAGGACTGTGATTCTGAATCAATGTCGTAATTCACTAGACTGAATTTGATACAAGATGGTTCTTTGCCTGGATGCTCTCGTTGAAGATGCCTATCCATATTGAAACGACGGATTTGCACAAAATTGCACATTTCGCACATATAACCGTACAAATGGTTCTCATCGAAGGATATATCGTTGCAAACGATCATCTCAGGGTCACCGCATAGGTCATCGTGCTTCACTTGCTCATCTAATCTACGCGCCATAGCTGGACATGCTCGACACCGAAAACGGTACTCCCCTGTATGACCCACAAGGTGGTCTACCCAGTCTTTTTTCCGAAGAGTATTACGTTTTTCACAAAAAAGACAGCTGAATGAGATAGTTCTCGGGCCATGTCTCGAAATCACTCGTTTCCCAACAACATTGAATGGATTTTGTTTAATTGTTGTGGCACATTCGGGTGTAACTCGGCTAACAAATGGTTCGCTTGCAGGGTGCTCATAAACATAGTGCTGAACCATCTTAGTCTGATGCTCCACTTGATAGTCACATAAGCAGCAACTAGTGATATATTTACTATTGCAGTGCATCTTTGGACTATTGTTGAATTCACTAGGCATAGCTCCTTCGATGGATACTGGTTCAGGTGGCTGAAGAGCTGTGGTCGGCCTCTCAGTTTCATTCAACACTGACTTATCATAGCGCTCTAGTGTTTCGCAGCGTTGCTTTTTGGGAGCTGGATCTTGTGTTGCCTGCACCTTTCGTTTACTATTAGTTTTAGAAGTACCTGGTTTTGCAGCTGTCTTACATGGTTCTTTCAAAGTTGAGGAACCGTCATTTAACGGCCCTTTATCGTTACTTACAATTCCCGATGTTTTTTTAACACCTTTACACACTGGTTTCGCTACTTCGATATTTGCTACGATTTCCGAAGCTTTTTTCCCAACTTTACTCGCTGGTTTAGATTCTTCCACTGCTTTAGTGTGTGTAGAGGTATTTTTTTTCGATGTCTTATTGCTCACTTTGCTTGGTTTATCGAGAAATTTAAAATTATATTCTGAGGAGCTGTTCAGTGTACCGAAGCAAATACTATTCCGACGCCTTAGATTTGTTTTCTTAGATGCATTACCGTCAATGTCAGTTTTTTCTAAAACCACTCGAATATCGTGTGTGATTCCAAATTCTTCCAATATAGTTGATGCATCTGTGCGTTGCTGGTCAGCCTTATTGCTTTGTTCTCTTTTTGATGATTTTTCTAGAAATTCTGTCGCGTCTGACAACAAACGGTGCAGCTCTCGAGATTTCCTACATTTACTCATTCCACTTGGAACGTCGGGAATATCATTTGATGCGCTTTTATTGCTTGTATGCACATTAGTACCATTACCATTAACTAATTTTCCCGTTTTTGGCAAAACATTTTCGACTGTTTTAGTTACACTACTTAATAGGGTTTCTGGTAGTTCCAATGATTCAGCCACTTCATGAGGCGTGCATATTTCATTAATAGATTTTTCACTGTGCTGAACATTTTTTTGGTTCGTTTTTTCCAGATTACCCTGTATGCTTTGAGTTGCGTTATTGTTCGGGCCATGTTTAGTTAATGGTTGTGAAGGTGTTTCCTCATTTCTCGGATCAGTTTTATCGTGTGTACGTTTATAAAATTCTATGCGCGGATCCAATGGTGAAGGTCTAGGTGGAACAACAGCAGCTTCAGTTCTCGTTTCCCATATCTTTTTAGCGTGCATTTGCCTCTTATGTTCAGCATATGTCGCAGCAGTCTGCTTGGGTGGAAGAACTTCATGCCTTCTGAGAAAAAGTGGGCTACTAGGACGGTTCCGTGGTGCATCTGGTTTCTTAAAAAAATCTGAGTCAATTTTTTTGCGTGGATATTTCAACGCTATACGTTCTCTGCTTTCTTCGACTGCTTCGATAGTTTTTGATGTACCAAAATGCGAAGAATCGTAAGCACTGGCCATCTGAATAATTTCTTCATCCATCCAATCTTTTGCAAGTTCTTGACAAGAACTTGGTATTTCAATAGGGATGGTAGTATTGCCAGAACAGTTTTTCACTCCAGCTTGTTGATCAAGGTTTACTTGATGAACAAATGGTACATTGAGGTTATGTGTGCCTTCTTTCTCATATTTTTCTGGGCGCGTTTCCTCCTTGGAGCCATTTGTTATACCAAGATGGGAGTTAATTTTTTCTATCAAGATATTGGTCGCAACGAAGAGTTGTTTAAGTGAATCACTTTTTACCCTAAGTAAAGGAAAAAAATCATTGAAATATGTTGCAAAGCTTGGTTCCAATATAAAAGACTGTTCAATTCATACCTTTTTGTACGATCTTTAACCCAGCAATATATATCATCATAACTCTTTTGCGCTGTTGTTCTCAAAGACAAATCAGAAATTTTGCCCAACAGTATGAGGGCCTTGTCCAACTCATCGTGAACTTTCTGTCGCAGATTACGGTTTATTGTTTCACGGTCAGCCATTTTCTGAAATCGATACAAAAATAACAAAATGAAAATAAGATGTATAAAAACTCATGTATCAATATTTCTGCAACTATAAAAACTATAAAAAGTGGTTTTCTCAATATTTTCAACACTCTAAACTAGATTCACATACTCGCATTTGGTAAAAATTATTCTTATACTTTTCAATCTCATTAAAACAAATTAACTCTAAATCTCCAACAACGCAAAAATTAACTATCACGTACAAAATTAAGTATCACGTTTACGATGTAACTAGTACAATCATATCTATGCTTATTCAAGCAGTTGAGTGAAGAACTCGAATATTTATAGAATAGAGATATGATTCTCCAAAGAATCTAGAAGATCATGAATCTAGAAACATCTATTGCATTGTATCTCCAAAGAAATTCCGGACTGTCGCATGGTTTTAAGACACCGTGAAATAACCGCTTTTTTCCCCAAATCTAAATCGAAGCCACTTCACTGAAAACTATTTCCAGAAATTTAATCTATTCCTTGTTTACCTTTTATATTCACTTTCAAACTGTCGCATAGAGAAATCTATCGTTTTGAAACAACTGAACTTGAAATCTGATCATGAAATGACTGACTCACAGTCACTAATAGGCGCAGTATTCTTCTTCTGGCGTAACGACTGTCTTGGACAAACCTGCCCGTTAAGGACTTGCAAGATTTTTCCCCTTGTCAATATTTGTTGGGTTTCGAATCCACGCCGTCAAAGTGGTGAGCCATAGCGCTGTAACCGGCGCTACTGCTCGAGTATCACGGATCCCCACAGTATATTTTTTTTATGTGGTCCAACATCCTCAAAGTGGGACTATTCCTCTCTCCGAAGAGAGTTAGTGGTACCGAAAGACGGTAGATTATAGATCAGTTGTCAGCTTTTCATAAAACCGACAGCAAGACTTGGGATTCGATCCCACACCTATCACGTGGTGTTTCCTTGCACTGCCGCTGCACTATGGGCACCTCCTCAGTATTATAAGCCCAAAAGTGACGAACACAAAAAGTAAACATACACTAAACCACAAAAGTCAGTACACACCAAACCAAAACAGAAATAAATGCCATTTGCTTTGTAAAGAAGAATTTTCAATTAAAGTATAAACGAGGGATTGTTCTTTGCACTGTTCTCTACATATTGAAGCACATTTGAATACGATACAAGTTTAGTGGCATTAAAATCCTCTAAATAATGTGCCTCACCAGGTCATTCGCTATGACGGTAAAACGATCAATTTTCGTAAATTTTCAACATAGCTCTCTTTTTCCCATCGCCAAACCAATGGATCTTTCGCAAGCCCAAACATTTACCTCGCAAACTAAATAGCTATCATCAGGGCTCTGATAATCCACCTTGATAGTTCTACGAACAGGACCAAAACGCAACCAGGTTGCGCTGATCCCCGCTAGGTTAGCGTATGTGTAGCGTGTGTGTGTGTGAGAATAGTCACGCATTCCCACGCACAGCTTCAGCACGGTTATGTTTGCCGCTAGCAAACAGCGTAGGTTCCATCACGGGCTTGATAGAGCAATTTTGTTAATCGTGTATTCACAGTTGAAGATAAGTTCTAGAGTTTCTATGCAAACTTTGAATCACAAGCCATAGATATTTGAAACTAATAAAAAAGCAGCGATTCGCCTTTTTCTGCTGTTTGATTGGCGTCCACAGATGATTTTTGCTTCGTGTAGATGATAATATTCAAAGATGGCTTCTTTTCCCTCGAAATACCAACTACACATACACAAACTAACTCTCGTTGCGATCCAAGATGGAAGGACGAAAAAACAGACGATAAAAAATATGCAAGGCTGAGGAATAGTTACCAATTAATAAAATGATGAATACCAATAACCAAACATCTCTCTGCACTGGTACTTTACAATCGATATTTCCCCCAACAAAGAGTGAGCTGAAACGATGGTCACAGTAAGACTTGTTGGATGAAGAATGCTGCGTTGAACAAAATGTGTTACAGCTTTAACCGAGGGCAATTTTTGTACTGCGTTGAAAAACTACACCACACTTGGTTTCCTGTATTTTAAAGGTGTGTGCGTAAGCACGTCAACACAAACAATTAAATCGAATTCCGCCACACAACCCGGTGAAAAAAATGCTGAATTATGCGTCTTCTTCAAACAGTTTAATCGATACCCAACAGTCTCAATCTTCTCGAGCTGAGTATGAACAGATCTTAAAAAGTCAGCGAGTGATTTTATTTTGCCAGTGTCCTCATTTCGAAAAGGAAACTTATTGAATGAAACAAAAAATAAATTATCATTGAAATTTGGACACGCATCGCGACCAGTTTTGTAATATCACATATTATTTTCCATGACTTACCTAAGCTTAAGACTGGCCTTCATCCAAGTAGCCCAAGATCTTTAATCCTCCTTGTATCCAACCGACTTCTGGAACATTCACTTGACGATCACAAACAACGTGCACTCGCATCAACCTTCTACTTCACACTGAGACGCGCACGGCAAAATGTTCAAATATTCTTGGTGACATTCTTTCAACTACACATCTTCCACGAACACATACACAGTGCAACACCAAGAATCAAATAACGCCCGATTGGTGTCATAACTTTTTTTTTCTTATTCTTCTTAAAACTTCAACCTGCGGTACAGAACCGCGGTTCGGAGATAACAAAAGCGATAATTATACAATTTGAGCTGTAAACATCGGCAACTTCCTACAATGTTGTCAGAGGGTTTTTATTATGGAAATCTAAGAATCGCAGCCTACTTAGGAAGTGAATTGACGATCACTATGTTTTTTAAAAATAATACAACAAAAGTAACGAAAGCATCGGAACAAAACAACAACGAGTCGGGTTTTTCGGAAAAGAAAACACAATTTGCTACTAAAACCCTTATTACACGATGGAATTTACTGTCATATGATTTTTGGATTTTCTGTCAATTGTCCTTGTTTGACACAAAACTACCACCGGCTCGTGTAATAACGCAAGTTCGGCAGAACGGTTGTTTGCTCTAATTTTATCTATTCCATGTTTAAAATCATCTTCGAAATCCATATGGTAAAAATATTTATAACACTCCCCGATGAAAACCAACCGAAAATTTAAAAAACCTCGTTTTGACATAAAAATTCCAGTCGAAACCAAATCGGAAACGGTCATGTCCGATTCCGATTTTCTGCCCAGCATAGTTCT
>KE524591.1:105410-119248 GCA_000441895.2 Anopheles sinensis | reverse complement strand
AGCCTATAATAGGGTTATTACACGAGGAATTTATCTGTCATCATTGCCCTTCCGATTACTGTCAAATCGCATCTGACAGAACTATGCTGGGCAGAAAATCGGAATCGGACATGACCGTTTCCGATTTGGTTTCGACTGGAATTTTTATGTCAAAACGAGGTTTTTTTAAATTTTCGGTTGGTTTTCATCGGGGAGTGTTATAAATATTTTTACCATATGGATTTCGAAGATGATTTTAAACATGGAATAGATAAAATTAGAGCAAACAACCGTTCTGCCGAACTTGCGTTATTACACGAGCCGGTGGTAGTTTTGTGTCAAACAAGGACAATTGACAGAAAATCCAAAAATCATATGACAGTAAATTCCATCGTGTAATAAGGGTTTAAGCCACAGTTTCGACGAAAAAACTCGATGCTTTTCCAATGCGCAAATGTAAGCAATTTTCACAAACTAAACGAGCTGCGCAACAAATCATGTCGATGCATGCACGTTCAACGTTCTCGTACTAATGCACGGTTGACGAAATTGGACCACATTGATTCAGATTCGCTGAACAATGTCAACAATCAATCATACTGAAGTCAAATAATTCAAAAGGCATACCTTCTGGTGTAATGGGTTATTGAATTTTCTCAGGATACTTTGCCAAGGTACAACATTGTATTTCTCAAAATTCTTCGCTTTGCAAATTTACAAACATTCATTTGCAAATTTATGTTGTATCAAACATTTAAAACATTCATTTGCAAGTTAAGCGCAAGATTGCACTGCTTTCCGTTCTGCCGTCGATTCGTAGCAAATCGTAGCAAACATCGGCGCAAAGTAACCGAAAAAAAACCCAACGATGAAAGTCTGCCCGAGCCACAACCAGGTCAAACAGTCAGAAAAAATTCCACTATGGAAACTGTGAAGGGGGTTAAAAGTTTACTAGACTTTTCCCTTTGTGTAGGTGGATAGTCAGTCGTCTCGTACAGGGGCAGGGTCGGTCTTAGTTGGGATTCGAACACACGCCGTCGATTGTAGCTTTGACGAACAAAGGTTTGAAAAGTGTACAGAGAATTGGGAATTAATAAGTGTTGTCAGAGCGGTTTTTATTGAACAAGTAGATCTACAACACAAGCACAACGCTGGTAGCCACGGTCATTGGCGAGATGATGCCTTCTGGGACTGGAACAGGAGTGTAGAATCAAGCTTTTTTCTTGATTTTTTTAGGTTTGGCTGCACCATTGCTAGCTTTTCCATTTTTCTCCTTATGCGCCAGGTCTGGTTTGCTTAACGTCACGCCACTATCGATCGATTCTTCGACAAACACATTGGAACGCTTCTTTTTTACTATTCCGGTTTGTTCGCCGTTACTGCGTGCAGCTTGGGAATGCTTCCTTTTGGGGCCTTTTTGGGACTTCTTCGAAGCAGCAAGCTGCACTGGATCTTCCGTTTCTACGCTTACCCAGGCAAGTTCCTTCGCGACCCGCTTGGCAATGCTGGCTGATTTGGTTCCCACATTTTCGTCAGGCAGTTTTTGCAAGACGCCCTTCTCCGGTGTCTTCATCTGCAGTTCGTATCTGCCTGAGTTCATCAACGTCAGGCATATTGGACGACAGCCGATCTGCTGAGTGCAGATCTGTGTGAAATCAACGCCCTGCAGATGCCACAACGAAACTTCCCCGGCACTGGAAGCGGTCGCTATGTACTCCCCAAGGCAGGATAGTGATTTGAGCCGCGATTCGTAAATCTGTAGCTTCTCCATCTGAGTTTCCTCGAGTATGTTAGCCATCACCAACTCACCGCTCTCCAACCCCACGGCAATTTCCTCCACCGATAGCCAGCACATGGTGGTTGGCTTGGAACCGCACTCCAGCGTGCGAACGGAGCGCGTCGTCTCGATGCTGATCACATCGACCACCTTGTTTCCGAGCAGGGCAAAATGTTCACCATCCGGCGACCACTGGACGTCGGTCAGGGAGCTACCGTACAAGCGGTTTTTGTGCAACGACGTCGTAAACAGTGCACGACCTGTTACGAGGTCCCAGGTTTTAAGCACCATGTCGCTCCCCAGACTAAGTGCCATCTTGCCCTTCGGATGAATGGAAATCGACTGGACGGCAGCTTTGTGTGCCCCTTTCCACGTTTTAGTGACGGCCTGGGTAGCCGTATTGATGGCGGCCATACTTCCGTCGGTACCACCGGTGAACAGGAAGCTACCATCGTCGGAGAACGCGACGGTATTCACCGTGCCATCGTGATGCAGGAACTCACTCTGCTGCATATCGTTCTGCACGTCGAGCAAACAGACGCGATCATCTGCCCCACCGGTCGCCACATACTTGCCGTTCGATGCAATTGTTCGCACCGAGGCAGTATGCATGTGAACGGCAAATGCTTCCTTCAGATACAGTTTACTCGGGTCCTAAAAAATAAGCGAACGAATGTTAGCAATTGGAACGAACGAACCTCGTCGAATGTGGTACTTTTTGCAACTGCTCTACACGGTAACACACTGTGAACTGTTCGTATGTTCCAACAACTATCTCCAATCCCGCCATTATTGCGAGAGGTGCTAGTATTGCGATATGGCAATAACGCTACAAATTTACTGAACAACCATTTAGCACCGCACACTGTGTTTTAGCGAAACACACGCGGTTGAATGTTTGTTTTTGATGTCAAGCACCACCGGTAGCTGCTGTCACACTCGAAACCGAACTGTCAAATGAGCCAAAAACCGTTACCAAAACACATTGGGAACTGCAAAAAAAATTCGAGCTGAATGAAGTTAATTCGGATGTAATACAACTCTGTTGATAAAATTGACATGCTTTCTCATTCTGTCGAATCGACAATTGTCGACAACAAAACGAGAACGCATAACCATTTTGTCTGTAGTTGCAGCACTACCTTACAAATTCGGTAGCTAATTCCGGTTTCCTTTTACCAAAAGTACATCCGCAGCAGCTGCACTCAGCAATGGACGATGCAGCCTTGCTGGAGTGCAGTGACATGCTAACGGCTTAAATGGTAAAAGCTAGCTCAATTTTCTGCAACACGCTTGAAGAACTGGCGTATTCTAATAACGGCGTTTCATGGTTCTTGATGAAGATGGCGCAGTGGAAGTCCAGCGCGAGATGAGTATTTAAGCCATATACTGCTATATCATGTGATTACTCTTCATTTAAGCATATTTCTAAACTTCCATTGGATGTATACTAAAGAATTCTTGTCATACTCTTACGCAATGTATTGGATAGCCATTTATTTACATTTCACATCTTATCTTATACATTACACAGTTCATTTCATAACATTTTTGAACTGTTGAAATAGGTAGATTATTTACATTAGTTGTAAAACGATTCAAAATTAATAACCCCACGCCACTGAATGTGTTGAAGCACGACTGAAAGGGGTTTCACTGCACTTCGTCAATATCGATGAAATAGTCCAGCAGCTAAATGCGTCGGCGCTTTGGCCCGTTCGGAGGGGTGCTAGCCGGACTAGAATTGTTCGAATGACTCGGTTCGACCGTCATCGACCCCCTGGTTCGTTTCTGTGACCGTTTCGGTCCACCCTCGGTTCCCCCGTTACCGTCATGAGTTTTCGTTTTCACTTTTACCGTTGCCGGATCACGGTCACGCGCATCCTTGTCTTCCTTTTCGACCTCTTTACCATCTTTCGGTGGTACTGGAGTTTTGGATGCTGCGAAAAACAATGCACAAGTTTAGTTTTGCACACAGTAAGACAACAACGCCGAAACGGAACAAATGAGCCGATCCACTTACCGGGAGTTTTAGCAACCGCTTGCTCTAGCTTGACTTCCGGCTTTTTCGGTTCCGGTTCGCTGGCCACCGGGATCGAGCTCCGGTCAGTGTCTTCCTGCTTCCGCTTGCCGATGGCAGCACCAAAGTCCGCCTCCGGCAGACCAAAGTCACACTCCTCGTTCAGAAACGGCACAAACTCTTGCTCATCGAGTGCTCGCAGGTTGTAGATTGTGCCAAGATGGGCCCAGACCGCCTCGCTGGCAATGTCCCGCTGGAGGGCCTTCGACAGCCGGTCAATGATGCACGCCATGTAGAAGTGTCGATTGATGCCGACCGGTTTCATTCCGTCCATCGCGAGGAACAGCTGTATCTCTTCTTCCGCGGTCCATTCGAACTGTTCGCAGTCCAGTTTTTCACGACTTGCCACCATTGCCATAATGCCTTCAGTGATAGCGAGTTTTTATTCAACGAAACAAGCGGAGCGGTCACTGTAGCTTTGTTTATTTAGATGCTTTACTTTTCTAATGTTTTTATTTATGTTGAAAACTGTCAAAGATTGTTCGGAGCGTAACCAATATGGATACTTTTTTCACCGGACAACACAATAAGTGATGGGGAAAGATTTGGAGTAAAGATTGAATCTTCTAAATTTTTATTAGCATAACGCTAGTTTCAAAATTATTACATTCCTGATTGATCCGATTGGTAAAACGGTTAAATGATCTACTCTTTAGCTCATATGGTCTGATCTGATTCGAAAATGTGATGGTAAATGCTTCAATTTTCTCTACTTCTGTAAAGTGAAGTGTTCTGATCTGATTCCATGTGCCCTTTGCCCTTTTGTTGTGATGTGATCCGATATGCTCTATTATGACGCCTGGTAACTCCTTTACCCGGTACCGTATGGCATTCGAGAACGATTATGCTTTTCTTATCTTATCTGGTCTTTAGCAGAGAACAAATCAAATGATCCGCTCCCGGATTTAGAATTTATCTCACCAATCAGTTAACCAAGGTTACTATAGACATTTACGAATATAGTATATAATAACCTTGCTAGCAACTGTCACGTTGACGCGACACAAGCCTCAACAAAACGCCGCGCGGAAAGCCGCTTCGAAAGAATCAGTTTCGGCTCTCGGGAAAAGCGTAATATTTATCACTGCCATGGCGTCGGACGAAAGCACTGTTGTAAGTAGGAATGGTTCGCAATTTTTCTAACCCTTCAGCTAATTTCATTTCGTTTCACTTCCTTGCAGATGGTACCAAACACCCGCGGTAAACAAGTAGGCCTGAACCTCGCATGGGTAAACAACAATGAGTTTGCGACCTTTGCATTCGGTAATGTGTTGCACAAACGGTAAGAAAAGAATTTATACGTGTGAAAGAAGTAGTTCTTGTTATACAAAACCATCGGTTTGCTTGCAGTGATCGCAGCCACCAGTTGATGGGAGAAATTAACCTTATGAAGCCAGATTTCATCCTCGCCGAGCCAGCAGCCCGTACGATGCTGTACGAGTGTGGCCAGCTGTTTTACACCCTGCAAAGGCGCCGCTACGGTCTGCTCGGAGGCCAAACGCAGACGATCGACTTCGTTGACGTCTCGCAACAGTACCGGAAGTCCGTGCGTCAAACGCTGCAACGCATGAAAGATATCCCGGCAACCGACAGCACCATCCGCAAGATGCTGTACTCCATCGAGTGCGTCTGGCATCTGGTGGAAATTCTCATCGTCGACAGTAACGCCTCGTCCGGGACGGTGGTGACGTCGTTGCTCCAGTGGATTCGCTACCACTTCCCGAACCCCGAGCGGGACGCGACGGCGTTACTGCAGGAGCCCGCCGAAGATGTGGAAAAGAAGGCAAACTACTGGCCATTGGTGAAGGCACTCATTCTGCAGGGACACACGATGGTCGCTCGGGCGCTTTTGCGCTTACATCCCAGCTCCGATACGCGCTCCTTCCAGGTAGCCGACCAGCTGCTCCAATCGTTGCCCATCTACAACGTGCACGATGGCCTGTCGGTGCACAAGTACAAGGTGCACTGGCAGTCCTGGCGCGACAACCTGCACATATTGATCGAGGCTGGCAACTTTGGCGCCGAACCGAACCTGGAGGAAATCCTGCGGCTCATCTCGGGCGATCGGGTGGCTTGGAGAAGGCAACAGCGCGCGGCCACCTGTTGGTACGAGTATCTGCCCGGATTTCTCCTCTACACAGACTCCAGCTGCCGGTACTACCAGCTCAGCCGGTACGCCAACGAGTGGATGATGGACTTCGCGTCGGCCCACGCCAACTCCCACCGGAACGCGCCAGAATTTACGGTCCTCGACAACCTGGTGCTCGCGGTAATGGACAACAACCTCCCGGAGGCGGTTGTGCTGCTGCAGCAGATCCCGGACAACAATTGGTGTGCGGTGCACATCGTCGACTTGCTGTACCACGCCGGCCTCCTGCACGGCAATCGCCCGGAGGACGATCCCAACGGCACCGACGGTACCGTGGTGCCATTGCCGGACGGTAAACTCATCCGTGAGTTTCTGCTGTACGATTTCGGATCGCTGCTGATGGCCGAAGGGACGTACTGGCAGCTCGGTATGGGTTACCTGGAGTTTTCCTCCACCGAGGGGCTGGGTGCACGCGAGGCCCTCCTGGCGCGTGTCCCGATACGGCACGAAGCGCAAGCCCTCAAGCTGATCGCCGTCGCACGCAAGAACGATTTTCCGGGCGTGATTATGGAAGTGTGTAAGGTGCTGACCAAGCGCAACCTGGCCCATCGGCGGTATGGCAGCGCACTCGACTGGGCCATCCGCAGCCGGGACAGCTCGTACGTGCGCGATGTGACCAACATTTTTCTCGAGCACTACTGCAATCACGGCGAGTTGCTGTGCGAAAAGATGATAGCGAACCTTGGGCAGAAAATTTTCATCTCCTCCCAGCTGGTGTTCCTGAAAAAGTACTACGACTTCCGTCTGCTCTACCGCAAGCAGGAATACGCGCAGGCAGCCGAACTGCTGATCAGTCTCATGGACTCGAACATCGTCCCATCATAGTAAGTACGAAGAACGGGGGTTTGCCGACGATCGTCAAACATTTCTAATCTCACTCTGTTTCTTATCTTCATCGTTTTCAGCTTCTGGCCGTGCCTGATGGCTGACGTTATACCGCTGCTCGAGTTTAAGGAACCGATCATTCCGTCCGCGGAAACGCTCACCGTGCTGCGACACCTGCAGCTGGACTTGGTGCCGATGCTTGAGCAACGGAAGCAAACACTGAAACGCCAGAAGCAACAGCAGAATCCGAAAACCAGTGCCAAAAGTATGCTGAGTTTGGCAATGGCACCGGACGTCACAACCGGTGGCGAGCCGATGGAGGCGGAGGGGGAGCAAGACCAGACGACTCTGATACCTAAGTTTTCCTCCAATCTGCTCAACAACTGCACGGAGGATTTGATTAATCTGCTACGGCTGGCGTGCATTCGGAATCTGTCCCGGGCGTACATCATCGAGCATTCGGGCCGTGACTAGAATGGGTCACATTTGGATTTGGTTCACAAACCGATTGTCAATAAAGTCTTCAGCAAAGGGGACACATTATAAAATGATAAAATATGATATTTTTATGCTGTCAGAACCGAATGTTTGGGAACATCAATCAATGTCATCAATTATCAAAGTAGTCCACACTGAAAACACCAACGACAAACAATAACAACATCGTTTATGAATAATTTAAATCTATTCTCTTTTTTACTGTTTCATTTGAAATAATTTAAATTACAGGTCATTAATTTTACGAACTTTGTCGGTTCTCCTGTTCCTCGCTTTTTTTCTTGTTTTCTTTAATTTTATTTTTTCCCTCTGTCGCCCTGTGAAGAACTCACACATCGGTGTGTCCGTTATGTTATGTTACTTTCGCTTAACGCACGCAATTCATGTTTTCGCTTACCACTTTCTAGGGCTTACCAGGAATTTAATCTCATCTACGCATTGCAAAGGCATGCATCCTGCCATGTTAATGTGTGTGTGTGTGTGTGTGTGTGTGTTGTTGTTTTTTATCCTTTTAAATTTAAATTATCCGCATTCCACCCGCGCATCTCGTGCTCGACCTTCATTTTCCTACTTTTACTACACAACATTATGTAACGATCCTCCTGTCTTGCAACTGGCTTACGAGTGTAGCTGTTTATGTACCTGAATCCGATTGTTTATCAGCTAAATGAATTGCAATGAAACATATGAGTCCATTTATGCCTTTTTCCTTTCCTCAATTACCTTAGCTACCCAAGTGTTATCCTTTTTTCCGATTGGTCGTATATTTTTGTTCTCCGTTTTCCTGTGGGCGACCAAACATGGTTTATTTTCTGTCGTTTTCTGTACATGGCGCTGGTGGCAGGTTGCTTTATGTATGACGTTCTTTTTTTATTTTCACTAACTCATATCCGCAAAAGTATCTCTCTCTCGCTAGAAGTTTACAGGGCAGATGATGCTTAGAAGGTGAGTGTAAAGACAACTGAACTAAAATAAAAGTAACTATAATCCTACAGCTTAGAGCGAGTCTTGAATCTCTATTGTATTTTCCCCCTTCTCTCTCTCTCTATCCACCCGTTCGTTTCTTTCTATTCTCCCCCGTTCCTGTTCTACTTTTTTTTATGGATGCACTTTTCAATTCTCATGCAGTGCGCGGTTTTTAAGTGATCCTCCAAACGGTGAAGAACCCCGATTCCCAGTCACTAGGGGTTACGAAGTGGTGTGAAAAATGAATTATTTATTCCAGAAAGCATCATCAAACATAGCCCAACCGAAGGAAGATTGCCATCTTCATAACCGTATCGGAAGGGGTTGCTTTAATAAATTTCCTAAAGTCTGTTTACGTACGTTTTCGTGCAGTCCTTTCGAAAGGTTTATTTTCGAGATCGATCGAAACGTTATATGTTCTCAGCAGGCGGGCAGTAACAAAACAAAGCCCACCATCAACCCGAAAAACATCATCGTAGGCCATGCACAACCCAACAGGATGATTTCGAGTCACAAACGGGAGCAGAAAAGAGCAACAATCTTCGAACAACAGATATTCGAGCCTCAAGTATTTACACGAATCAGTCGGGTGAATAATTTAGAATAAAAGAACGTGTCAACTGGGAAGATGGGACGTATGAAATGGAAAATGCCTCTATCTTCGGAGGCACATCGTGCTATAAAATCGTGTTGTTTTTCCGATCAATTTCTGCCTACTTAGCCAGGGTTTACTTTCTGTGAACCAAAAATAATTTAGCGCTTTTACGTTTCGCCGAAACCTTGCTGCACTGAATTGCAAGGATTCGTAATTAATAATAATTAAACAAGAAAAAAAAATACCGCCAAATATCTGTTTGATTTCCTTCACTTTTCCCTGCTGCAACGGAACGGAATCGTAAAATACCAATCATCATACTTTAAAAAGTTCAGTGAGTTGTTTCAAAAGTGTGTGTATGTGACAGTGTAGGATAATTTTAATGTTTGTGGTATGAGTAAGTTAATCATTTGCAGATCATCTTGCTTAATTAATTTTCTTTATTGAACAACTTCTAGTCTTCTTGTTTGTTTGTTTTGTTTGTTTTCTTCTCTCATGTACCTGTTTTGTTTTTCCTTAGGGTTTTTCTTCTTTTTTTCTCTTTTGTTGTTTTAACTACAACACGCTCCTGCCTATTTGCCGGTTTCGGTGATTTAGGGTGATTTGTTTTCATTCATTCGTTTTTATGTGTTTGTTATTTTATTATTTTTTTACAAAGTATGATTTTAAATGTACTTAACTTCCTATACACTTGCGGGTGGGCTGCTGCTTCTTTTCCTCGCTTCCATTTTGCAAGCGAAATACTCCCTCCTCTAAGAACGCCCACCACATCATCCTTATTGGCGTTGAGTATGCAACACACACAACAAGCACACTTTCGTTTCGAATCGGGCTCGCGTTTTAAAAACAGTTGATATTTGATCTACACACCCGAGCGGTACGGCGATGTACACTAAGGTTTGCAGGTGTAAAGTAGGTCTCAGGTAGGCCCGTGAGAAGCAAACAAAAAAAAACGGGAGGCGCAACACTGCATGCCTCTTCACCCCGTCCAGTGTTCTTCTCTCGCCAGCCAATCGCGCGGGGTGAGTATTTGCAGGTGGCATATGGGGAGGAGGTTGTCCTCCCTCCCGTTTCCCCACGCCACGGCTCCCCATGGCAGTGTGGAGACTACTCTGCCACAAACAACGGTGCTACGAACCCCTATATACGTCCTATATTGTATGTATAACTACGTCTAAATATCAGGTGCTGCTACTAGTTTGAACCGTTAGCGGACGATATCGTTTGTTGCGTGTGGTGCTGCAGATGCTGCGGCTGTCCTGATTGCTGCTGCTGCTGCTGCTGTTGCTGCTGTTGGGGTGTATCGGCCAGCGGGTCGACTTCCTCCTCCATGGTGACGGATCCTCTCCGGAGCTTTTTCGCCGCGCTCGTCATGAGCGCGTTCGTCGACAAGGAGGATGCAGTCGTGGAGGTGGAGGAGGCTGAGCAAGAGGAGACCGAACCGGGCTGAGTGACGGCCACCTTACCCTTACCCGATCGTGTCATGCGCTTGTTTCCACCGGCACTGTTTGCTTCTACCGCGTCAAACGGCTGCTGCTGGTCCGGCGTCGAGTCCACGGATGGTCCGGCACCGAGCAGCAGCTTTCCGTTGGCCACGGTACTACCACCACCACCACTACCATCGGTCACCACAACACCGTCCACTAAGTGCATACCACTTTCACCACCGACAACACTCGCTGCTTCAAGCAGGTCGACCGCCGACGAGTCGGCTTCGGTGTCGTTGTAATTGCGCTTCCGAGCGGCCACTGTTGTTCGTCCACCGTTTCGGCCACCGTTATTGCTACTCACTCGCTGCTGCTGTTGCTGTGTTTCGTTACTATTATGTGGGGGTGCTTGCTGCTGCCGTTGCTGCGGTTTGCTGCTCGCACTGTTAACACTGTGGAGTGCGGTGCCATCGGTGTTGCTATGGTTACCACTAGTTCGAACAGCGGGATGGCTTTCGCCACCAGCCGGCAGCAGCGGATCTTTCAGTTCATTAACTAACGCATCACCACCTGCAGCATTGCCTGCTGCGACTGTTGCATCAGTCACCGTAGCAACGCCACCAACACCACCACCGTTCACTGCCGACGACGCTGATCCGACTGAGGACGCTTCGCCTGCCGCTGGCAAAGAGGAAACTGTCGATAATCCGCTGCTGTTGCTGCTGTTGTTGCTGCTACTGCTGCCGATCGGAGGCGGTGTAGTTCGTAACTCACTGCTCACGCCACTACAGTGCGTCCGATTGTTGTACACCACATCTTGATCACCACCAACAACAAAACCAACACTTGAACTTTTATTCACCACCAGTCTGCTGCTGTTGCCGCTGGCAACGGTACCCGTGCCCGCGCCTGTTCCGCCACCGTTCACTAGATAGATCGGTGTAATACCACCGCCCATGTTACCAACGACACTGTCACCAGCACCACCACCTTCGGACCCTCGGTGGTATGTGCCACCGTCGTCCACCTGCATCGCTTGCTCGTCCGTGGGAGTGGTGGCGGGCACGGTGGCACTAACATACGCACGCAGCTGCGTAAGCTCCTTCTCCAGCTCGTCCCTGCTGTCCTTCGTTTGCTTCAGCTCCTGCTGCAGGAACACGATCGTGCTCTGCATGCCCTCAACGTCCTCGTCCAGCTCCTGCAGGAAGTCGTCCAACTCTGTGGATGTGAGAAGCAAACATCAACTAGATTAGTAATCGAACAAACTAGATCGTCACAGCACCACAAAAGTCAGTCAAAGAAAGTCAAAGAATAGACTGAAGCCAAAGAAAATATGTTGTATAACAGAGGATAAAAATATTTAACTATCTTGCTCTCAACACTGTTTTAAAAGCAGTTAAAAATCGGCTGACTTTAGTATTCTTTGACTGTTAGTAACCCGTACGAAAGGATAACTTAATTTTTTTACAAATAATATTTATTGAAGAGAAGTGATATCGAAAAGATACGTTTTATGTGACAGAAAGCCTCAATTAAATTCAATTTTTGTAAACGGTGTTATAAAGGGTTCATGACGATTTTTTTTCCATATATTTAAGACAATTATTTCTAATGTTTGCGTAATAATGTTAACAACATCAGACGGAACTAGAAAGGTTATTGTGCTATGTGTCATAAAAAATACATAAGGAAGTAAAAAACGTGACAATGTCGAAACAGGAGAGCAAAATTACGGTCAGCCACAAGTTTACAGAAGTTTGTTTGACCGATGAAAGTGTCGGAAAAAGATCAGCTCACAGGGATACATTTTACTCTATTAACATGGATAGAGTATCTATTATCTATCTATCTATATGAGTATCTATTATTATCTATTATCTATACTCTATTAACAAGTCGAATGTCTTTTTTTACTTCCAAAAAGCATCGTTAAACCTGACTGGGACACTGTGTAGCTCATCAAAGCATCGATAATGCCCTTATTGGACGATGAATTTGACTATCGTTTGAGATTTGGATTTTCTGTCAAATGTCCCTGGTTTGACACAAAACTACCACCGGCTCGTGTGATAACGCTCGTGTTCGGCAAAACGGTTGTTTGCCCTCACTTGATCTATTCCATGGTTAGAGTAATAGACCCATGATGTAAAAATATTAACAACGCACGTTGATAAAAACCGAATGAAAATTTAAATCGCTTTTACATAAAAATGTCAGTCGAACCCAAATCGGAACCACTCGTGCCCGATTCAGATTTTCTCACAAGAATATTTCTGTCAAACGCGGTTTGGCACTTTTATCTAGAATCGAAGGACAGTAAAATCCATCTAATGTCGGTTTAAACGTCGGTACCGAGATGATAAACTCTGATAGAGTATTTTTGAAATTCAATCGCGAATTATTAGATTGAGAATCGGTATGTTTTGCTTTCTATCAACAAAATCAGCCTTCAGTCTAACAATTTTCTAAAGACGTTTAAAGATACATGATCGGAAATATCGATTTCTACCAAAGGTTGACGATACTCTGATAAATTTAAGATACCCTAATGAGGTTTAATGTATTTTATGTTTCAGAATCCGGTACGAGATAAAAGGACGATCGCCAACCGATCGCTCTCTTAGGTCAACATTGTTACGTTTTCTAATATATGGTTACATTTTTCTGATACGAAGCACAATAACCTTTACATTACTGTCCGATTTAACCAAATGTTGCTATGCAAGTATGAGAAATAATTTTCTTAAATTTACTACAAAAACTCGTAACGCACCCTGTTCACTCGAAAGTACGTTAACATAAAATAAATCTTTCCTATCCCATTTCTGTAGCCGATAATAGCATATTATAATTGTATCGAACATATCGGTAACATATTTGTCAAAAGAAAAGCAAAAGGATCCCCCGCTTGTGTACTGACCTAGCTGCGATTTCTTCACCTCCTCGTTGTAGCTCTTCTGCAGTGCGAGTTCGTTCTCCAGCTTCGCCAACCGGCCGTTTGACGTCATCTTGCCGAGCTCCTCGTTCTCCTGGTAGAGCAGCCGGCACTTGGCCATCAGTCGCTTGCCCGTGTTCGAGTCGGGCGTGAATTTCCACGCGGACAGTTCGTTCTGTGTTTCCTCCAGCTTCGCCTTCGTTGTCTGCAATTCCGCCTTGAGCTTCTGAAACAGTATGTTGACGGCGGGATCGAGCAGGGCCGAGCGCAGGGCGGCCGGGCCAGGTGCCTGGGCCGATTTCAGTTCCGCTATTTGATTCTGCAACGAGAGAAGGATTAAGCGATCGGTTGAGTTGGGATGTTCGTTACTCTTTTGCACGATGAAAACTTACGGCATAGTCTTGCATTTCCTGCTCCTTTACCGCAAGCCGCCGAGCGAGGAATCGCTCCCGTCGCTGAGACTCGATATACTGTTGTTTGACTTTCGCTTCCGAATCCTTCACGGATTGCAGTTCCGCTGTAAGTGGAGAATAAACATAGCATCATAATTCATATCGTGGTGCAGGTGCGTGGTTCTATTTTAATTTTATCTCTCATGAAGATTGTT
>KE524591.1:45038-105390 GCA_000441895.2 Anopheles sinensis | reverse complement strand
GGTTTTTAGTTTTTATTAAGCTATCTTATAAACGAAAAATATAATTCATGGATTGGACAAATATTAATTGATTTGTCTCCTCTTATCGCCAGTCAAGGTAGTTCTTACCATTTCCAACGACTTTCCCTTTTTTACATCGAGCAACAACAAATGTTTTAAAATTGTTGGCCAACACAAATCCTCCGTTGCCGGCCGGGAAGGACGAAATGCAAATACAGACACACACGTGCGTGAGCATGAGCATGCACAGCCAAACAAACCCACCACCGTCGACATGTATTATTCCGGTCTGTAGAGGATTTTGATCCAAAAATGGGTGTGCGCCAGCGCACTACCACAAACATTTGCAGCTTCACACGTTTTCTCAACGATAACAAACACACATTTGCGCGCCCAAAAGGGCTGGGAAAAGGATCGATTTAGTGGCTATAAGCAAAACCAGCAACCGCGGTTATTGAGCCCACGAATGCACGACGAGTAGACTTCTTTGAATTGGGAGTTCATGCCCGTCATTAGTGTTGCTTCCTGTTTCATTCATGTTGAATAATCCTCATAAATCACTAATGGCAATACACATACTAAATATACATTTTAACATCCTCTTGAAATTAAAGTATTTGCAAATTGATTAAGCCTTAAGCTCTTCTCGTTTACTATTGTTGACTATACATGAAAAACTCTGATTTTCAACATGAAATATACTATTTATAGGTATTGTATTAATCTTGGCTGAATCTTTTGGAGATTATAACGGTTTTTATCCTTTAAATAATATAATATTTGATAAACATTATTAGTACGTGAAATTTCATAGGGTTTCCTCTTTAATGGAACATTATTCAGTCAGAATACGGCTTCAGTCCAAACCCGATATTAATTCGTAATACGGAATGGAACTATCGTCGCTTTTGTGGAGGAATTAAGCAAAGCGTCTTTTGAACATTTATAATTATTGAACTCTAGTTACAGCGAGACATCCATTTTGAGCAAAAATTATCGATTACATCGTAACTGCATCAATTATTTATATAGAACTGCTGAAAATAATATAAATGCTGCATTCTATATGGGCGTCCTTATGCCGATATTCTTTGACTTGAAGTAAATTATTTCTGGAGTTTGCTTCCTAATTCTTTATCTTCAACTAAATTGTAATAAAAATTGGAATTTAAAATGGAAATTCAAAGACAAACAATTTACCTATTTTTAGGCTACACATGTAATACATTTCCGAAATAATGAATTCGTGTTCTAAAATAAACAAATAACCGCGAGATACTTCTTTTTCTATTAATCTTATACACGTCAAAAGACATAAAACCTTCTACTACGTGAAGATAAAATTTTCTATTCTTTCACATATTTGGTGGCTATTACTCATTTCGTTTTTCTCAAGAAAATCTCGAAATGTGTGGTCTGACCATACCAAAAACAATCCATCATTTTTACTTTTTTTATGGCCTTTGTTTCTGTTTTAGCTGCTGTGTTCTGACTTTATGGGCGTAGTGTACTATCACTAGATATTCTACTATTCTTTTACAGATCCTATGCTCAGATCGTTTTTCAGTTTACTTTCAGTACAAATCATGCCAAAACGCGACAGACAGTTCCTCCTAGCTTAGGTGGGCTGTGTAATATCATTCCTTATAGCCGTCAGTCTAAACCAGTTTAAATTAATAGCTTAAATTAATAATAATTAATTAAAACATCCGCAACTTGCCATACGGCTGCCAAAACCATAAAATGGTTGACTGATAATTTGTATTACTTCACCGCGCCGAGTGTGTGGTCTCCTAACTCGCCGGATTTTAAGCCTATGGACTATTTTGTTTGTGGCAAAGTTGAACGTGACACTATTCGATCGTCCAGTAACAACAAGCCGGAAATAGTGCAAAAAAATTAAGTCCGTTTTTGCGGCCCTACCCAGGACTATGGTGGCCCGGGCTTGCTCCAGGATCCGGAAGCGGATTAAGGCGGTCATCGAGGGTGGCTACTTCGAGTAATTTGTGCAGCCAACATGGTAAGCTAAACTTCGTAGAAAAACATTTTTTTCTTACTTGCTTCATTAAAGCAAAAACAAAAATTTTTCCAATTCCCACAGAAACTGTCAAATTTATCGTGCACACCGTGTATTCTATATTCTTAAATTTTTTTGTCTCGTAAGTCTCGGCCAAAATCTGCTAGCCCACAGGAGGAAATTTTACCTTATTTAACAATATTTTGTATATTGCTGTGTACTGACTTTTATAGTGTAGTTGATATGGTTTGTTGAAAGTCTTCTGTGTCATTACCTTCCAGCATCCGGCAGTGATATTCCAATGTCTGGTGTTTGTCAGCTGCTTCGCGTCCTCGGCTCGCCAGACTCGATGGACCCGCCACAGCTTCACCACCACTACCCCCATTGGACGACCCTGGGACGGGATGGCCTGTCACCGACTCCAACGACGACGAGGAGGATGAGCAAGCGATCGATGCAGTGGCAACGGTGGTGGCTTTTAATGCTCCCACATCCTCCGTGGTCGCCGGCGGAACGGACGGCTTAGAGGAGGTGGATGCTGTCGCCGAACCTGACACCGCAACCGGGCCAGTTTCCTTCGGCAATGTGGTGTGGGAAGTGCCTGACGTCGAGGTGGCATCGCCAGCTGGCCCCACTGCCACTGGGGAGCTCGTATCGCCCTGTGCCGCTGCGAGGGAAATGGAATTCCCTCCACCTGGCACACTTCCACTACTACTACCACCGCCGATTTTTACCGCATCGGCCGCTGAAGTCGCTGTTTTGATGCCGCTCTTCGCCGTTTCCTCGCTGCAGTGACTTTCGCTAACACTGTTACTGTTATTGCTTCCGTTGGTCGCACCGGTACCGCTTCCGGTCGGCGCTGCTACACTCAGCGAAGACACTGTAGCTGCGCTTGGGACGCCAGAACCGGCAACAACTGGCACACCTGCTGCTCCTCCTGTCGATGCTGCTGCTGCTGCTGCCACTCCACCGGATGCAGAAGAAACGGATGCTGCGACGGACGAAGAAGACGACGGTGGCACAACATTCTGATGGTGATCCGGAGCAGACTTTGCAGAAGCGCTAGTGTCTTCAGGGGCACTCATTGCTTAAGCACTTCGGAATTGATTGGCCCCCGTTGACAGTAGTTGCGGGTCTGTTTCTTTCGCTTGCGAACGTAACCGTTGGCTGTATTTTAATCTATCGTTTAAAAAGCTTGAAATTCAAAACAAAACAAACACACACACATACACACTGCTGGATGCGTTTCACGGTTTAAAAAAGTATGCAACCGTCCGTTTGCCGGTTAGGTACTCGCGGGGCGACACACGACCAAACTTTATCGCCACATGGACGTTCGAATGAGCTTTTTGTTGTTTGTTTCTATTCGCCCGTGCCTGTAACCCGGATGCAGCCTGGGGCCCTTGGGGCCTGGTTCAAGCTTCAAGCGTCCACTCGCGCTACCGCTACACACTATTCGTTTCGCCGATCGAACGAACGATTTTAACGATTTCTGCTGGATTTGGGTTTGGCGCACCGTAGTGCCCTTTTCTTGGGCAGGTTTTATTTTTGTTGTTGCAAGCGCAGCTTCAATATATTGTTGTGTTTCACTTGTGCTGCGAGAATGAGATCTGGATTGGCCTCCCAAACCGTCGATCGCAAAAATGCAACCGTCTATTTGTCTTCCCCGGCGTCGGCGTTCCGATCCACACAAACAAAACAACCTCACTGTTTTCACTCTGCTTTGTTGTTGTTGTTTGTTTGTTTAACTGTATTTGAGTTGTTTTTTTGTCTAAGCGTTCAGATTTCATTCATGATTGTTTTCCAGTTCATTAGCTGAAAGTAGACATAGAGAGAAAAGTATGAGAAAAGGTAGCAAGCATAACAAAAAAAACTGTGTTGTTGTGAACAACCACTCATGTTCATGGAAGTTTGTTTTTGTCAAACACAATTGTTAAATTTTCTCAATCTATCGGTTGGCATGTTGAGGAGGAGGCTGCCCAAAAAGACGACGCATCCCCCCATAATTTGGAGGACCAAGGGGAAGTTGTTGGCGGAAGAGAAAGGGCTTGGCCGTTCTTCAAACACATACACACACGCGCGCGCACGCATACGAACGTAACACTCCTCCAGCGGAATTGCCCGGAGAAAGGATAATACCACGAGGGTTATGTCGCGCCGGAAGTTGAAACTGGATGGCTAGACAGACGTGGACAATTTATCGCAAGACTGAAAATATTATTCTTCGGCTAGCACAGCTTCCACACAAAACATTCTGCTTTTCAACGCTCTAGCACACGTACATGAACATCGACACAGCCGAGATGTTACGTTAGTAGATTGGCAGAAGTGAAGGGTGGTTTACTTTGGCTGCTTTGGTGGCTTCCTGCGCTACCTTCGTTTAATTTTTGTTGTTTTCTACTCGAGGCACACGTACACACCCGCACACCTTCACACAAATAGCTTGTGCGCACACTTCCAAACACCTCCTCGTCGACGCAATTTTGTATCCTTTTTTCCTCTACTCTACTCCTCGTTCCAAATTACATTTCGAACCATTCCAAAGCGCTCGCCCTTCGACACAGGTGTGCGTGAGCGGTGTGAGCAGTATAGCAGCAGACATGGGCTTCCCTTTCACGCCCGCTGCTTCTATCGGAGCAATTTTTTTCTTCTCTTCTCCACATCACATTACTATCTCCTCCTTGGCCTGCTCCGATGGGGCGGTGATTGCTATTTTTTCGTCGGCGATTTCTTCCCATTTCATGCCAGCTCGCATTTTAACATTGCGCTGCTTTACTTTCCCGCGCGGTGCAGATCATGTCGGCGACCATTTCATCTCTTCCCTGCGCGCCCGCCACCACACGCTGCCCTATTTCCCGACTAAAAAAGTTTCCCGTCCCTTCCACATAACCCACAAACACACACACACGCGTACACACGTACGAGCGCCCCGCGCACGCACACACACACACGTTCGATACACCGTGCTTCTACGCTCCTCGCTGGCGCTGGTGATGACGACGCCTCGGCAAAATATTTTCTACTCATATTTTTCTTCATTTTACGCTAATTTCCCCCCCACCTCCCGATTATCTTCGGTATTTCATTTCTTGCATCCCTTCTTCCGTTCTTTCGCTTTTGCTTTGGCAACACCTTCGCGCGTCGACGGGAGGATCAATGTGGTCAGTGTTGCCACTGCCACAACGATGCTCCGAAAATGGACCACAACCAACCGTTTGCGCGAAAACGTAATATAGGGCTGCCCCCAAAAAGTGTTCTGTCGCTTTTCTTGCACCGACTTTTCATGCTTCACGACGCGTCCTGCAGAAACCACTTCGGGGGATTTGGTCGAAGATGATTGCTGTGCCGACACACCGCTTGCCAACGGATGATATTTGGCACACACTTGATCCCACTTCGCACCGAAAGCCGCTAAAGCAAAAAAAAATAAAATAACCCGCCACCCACCCGCACACACACATACACAAACCGTGGCACACTTCACGTACGCCAATGCGCACACACACATACACACACGCGACCACACACCAACAAAAATGGACTTTATGCCGTTTTCGACGACAAAATTATGACCGTCCGAGGTACAGCATTTTGCGGTCAACGGTTTGTAACTGCTTGCCATAACTGGCCATCGAAAACCCTGCACACGATCAAGCATTCTGTTTTCGTGGCCACCGCCAGAATGGTGTGTGCTGGCAACTCAGCATCAAACCAGCAAAGAAGCAAAACCAGCATAACCAAACCGCAGCACCAGCGCAGAAAGCAGCCAACTTTAATTTCATATCTTTCACTAGCGCCGCACGCTCGCCCAACCGAACAAATATGCACATCCGCACGCCATTACCTTGCACTGCACGTTGGCAATGTTTTCGGACCGTTTTCGTTCGGTTTTACAGGTGAAAATTGTTCACCAAAAATGCACCCCTTAACCCGCTGGGTCAGCACTCGCGCTAGCAGCGAAAACGGGACTAGTGTTGGCAGAATCGGGATCCGAAAGACTCGATGATTCGATCTCTAGAGTGATTCTATAGATTCGAATCCCATTTGACGGGACATTTTCGTCTCGCGGGGATCAATGCCACTTCTTCTTTTTTCTCTTCTTCGATCAATGTCACAAGAAGGGAGCAATTTGACAGCCAAACAACGAGATCGTAATAAATGTTGAAACTTAAATTTGGTTTTGTTTAGGATTAAAAATTAACTACGAGAATGGCAGGTATATTTTCTTACAAGGTTGCTGGAGCCAAGGTAGTTCATTGCGTCGTATGCAACTACCTTGGTTGTGCTGCGATTTTGACAGCAGCGGGCGAGGGATATTTTGCTGAATGCGGCACGATGTAAAATGATCCGTTTCACTTAAATACAATGGTCGTTACAACATGCTGTAAATTGGTGTTAAATCTATTCACTTTTTTCATTTGAAATTAGCTTAAATCCTCCAAAACTAGATTCCCAAAACATACTGCAATAAAAACCGTTTATTGTTGATTTGGTTTGTCCGTTTATCGTGTCGAGTCGGGTTTTTGAGACTCATACAGGATGTCTTTTTGTACACTTTATGCCTGGCTGTACCGTGTCTTGCTTACTACCAGGAACTCAGCACTGATACACCGTTTGCTGTAATTAGCAACGGCAGCTGTTTTTGGGATGTTTTGTTTTCTCTTTCTCGTGTTCTCTCTCTATCGCTCTCCGATTCAAGCAACGCGTTGATGTCAACTGCAAGTACCGTTCGTTCTCATTAATCCGAATGGATCGGAATAGAACGGACGCGCGGTATTGTTCGTCGCTCGCAGCAGCTTGTTCTACTGTGCGGCAGCTCATAAATTTAATCTCCTACCACCGTTAGTTTTATGTTTGCCTCCGAATGTGGGCACCGTAAAAGTTAAACTTGCATCATCGCCCCTGTAAACGTCGATGTTCCGCAGCTGTACTGCATTTCCCTCCGTTTGTGTATTTGTGTGTGTGTGTAATTGTAAATCGAATGCATTTGGAACAGCAAGAAAACGTGATCTAACAACAGTAATATGCAGTTACCATCCGTTGCAGCCAACCCTCTGCTCCGCTAAAGGTAAACCGTCGTTGACGACTTCTCATCTCGTTCGCGAAATCGCGCATTTTGTGTTTGTGCCTCTGTTTGTGTGTGTGTGTTTGTGCAGTGTTTGGGTCCGTTTGTTTGTATCCGCGGCGTTCGAACGACGGGCAGGATACGCCGCGACGATATCGATAAAATAAGTAGCCTTTGAGTTCGATCCTGTATGACAACAGAGTGGTTCCTTCAAATCCAGCCGATTGTTGTACGTGTTTGCCATCCGTGCTTTATCGAACGGGTAGCCAACGGGTTGCTATCCGTCCGCAACGGTCTCTCGCAGCATTTTGATGCGGTTATGCATCATCACCGTTTTCAGCGCATTGCATACTAGGAACGTGCCCCCCATTTCATTGTTTTCGGTCGGGATGCAATCGAAACTCGCCCGTCTATCTGGTATCGATAGCATTGAGCAGTTTTTCAAGATCAAGATATAATAGAAAATAAAGCAATTGGATGCAGTAGCTTAAAATTGGAAACGAATTTGAGAAGATAGCCAAGCAACAGTGAAGCGTTGGGCCCGACGGACAGATGTTCAATTGAAGAGGACGAGCCCTCCAACGCCGTATGTGTATGTGTGTTTGCGGTGTGTTCTTTCAAGTGTCTGAAATCATCATCTTCAAATCTTGTAATTTAAAAAATCTTCGCACGTGCCGTGGTGCGTTAGTTCGTGTAGAAGAGAATCTGTGTTTGGCATTCGCGTTCGATTGTGCATGATTCTGTGTCCGGCTGGCCCCGGAACGGTGGCGCAATCTTCACCATCGACAACGGGCGGGAGCCGGTAGAAGACTACGAACCTCGCGGGCACCATGAGTGCAATCAACGACGGTAGCAATGGCAGCAACACCAGCCAAAACACTACCCCCAACAACCATAGCAACAACACCAGCAGCAGCCGGCATCAGAAGCTGGAGCAGCAGGTAAGTGAAGATCCGAGCCAAATGAGGAAAAAGAAAAAACGCACTTTACTGTCGTGAGAAAACATTTAAGATGGTAAAACAATCTGCTCAAACATGCCAGCGAAGCTAAATAATAGAAACAACCATTCCAGAAGGTTCCTCTCGTGCATTTGACCTGCTTCGTTTTTAGTCATAGCGACCAGCACAGGACACCCAACTCTACACAAATCGACGATTCCCATGACAATTTTATTTGTTTGACTATTTGTTTTTTTTGTGTGTTGTAGGTGGGCATGTGTTATTTGGGCCCACAACAAGAAGAAAGTGTTGGCAACCACAGGTTCACGATGGGTGAATCGTATTCAAATCGAGCAGAAAACATGACAAACCCACTGTCTGTGACCTCATCAGCATGATGGGGTGAAATATTGTTGGATGGACCTTTGAGGCAGAAATGTTTAACGTCCAGAATTTTGGGATTGAACTCTAAACCTACAAAGTACGAGTTTAAGATCCATCCAAGATGCTTACCTTTTGACTCAAGTCATTAAATGTGGACTGGAAGGTGGAAGCTGGGCAAATAAATGTCTTCTCTTTACCATTCATGCTTAAAAGTTACACCAAATGAACACCGAGTGGTGGACAGCAAAGAAAAAACCAAAAAGAAACCGGTAAGATTAAAAAAAACCCCCTGACACTCGTCTAATCGTCGGTAGTTAGATCTTCCTCCGGGTTTGTGGAAGCATGTTATACCGTTCCTGCCGGAAACCATCTTTCTGAAACCGGATCGAAAAGAACCGGAATCCCGTTTTTGACCGGTATAACCCCCCTTGAGACCTACACGATGGCCCGGGGACAAGCTGACGTTTGGTAGGGTTATTTTTTACCCTCAACACATATTCGCTTCGCCGCAAGCACTACTGTTCTGTCGCACTGTCGACTGATCGAAACGGAAATGGCAGAAGGAAGTGACTCACTGAACGCCGTTGAGGCACACACCGACACACCGACATACCAAAGTACCGTCGAATGTGGTTGAGAGGTGGAGTAAGCAGGTTTTACACCCAGCGAACCCCATCCGTCGGGTCGGACTCGATTTGTTTTGACCTCAATGCAGGTCGCCCTGGTGGTGCTTCCTTCTGTACTTTATGTCAGGGGTCGGCAAAGTCCGGCCCGCCAACTGATTTTATCCGGCCCTTAAGGAAATTTTAGTGCAACATATGAAAAAAATCTTAATTCTGGACGGATTTGTTCACGATATCACTCTTGTTGTTCCTCAAAAATGCACGTTGAAATTGTTGAACGAGGTCTCCAATGGCATACTCATATACATTTTTAGACTTTTTCTATCGTATTTTCATAATCGCTCGACAATTACCATGTCTCCAGCGCCAAAATAACGTGTTTATTTTACTCCCACAGTCAAGGAATACAACTTTCGACATCTTTAACTTTAGAACACAATATTCAAAAATTTCCATAAAACCTCGACATTTGAGTAGAGGATTAATTTACAGTAAAGTAAAAAAATAATTTACGGTACAATGAACCAAAAGTTGTATGTTGAAAAAGTACATAGGTCTACGAACATATAGACACATGGTTTGAATAGTTAAAGGTATAAAGTTCAAATATTTCATTTTATAACACAGTTTTATGTAACTTTACTATTAAAAAAAAAGATACTCTAGTTAAAAAGGGTTTAATATTATTTTCAAGGTATCCGGCCCGCACTTGCGAGTTCTTTTCCATCATCTGGCCCTTTTCAAGAAACGAATGCCGACCCCTGCTTTATGTAATCGTTTTCATTCTGGGATGGGGCAGGAAGAAAAGTGACGGCGTTAAAGTTCCTTGTGTTGGTCAAATTTTTAATGGCTTGATTCTACAATATTCCAACAGAATAAATGATAAAATTCAATCAAATTTTGAACATATGCAACGATCCGCTGTACAAACAGAAAATCTTTGAAAAAAGTAAATTCTCCTTTTTTGTTTCAAGCAAAACCAGATGGAAAATACTTACGCGATACATAAACAATAGTTGGTTCTAAATCTGTCCAGACCGATATTGCAATATTTCATGTACGAAAATGGCATGGCATGGCTATTGTTAGATATCCCTATTGGAGCTTTCATGAGCGCAAAACAAGTTTTATACTTTTTCACACACCCAACAACGCTTCCTATCTCAGGACTTTGAAGTGAACCCGGGGACGCGTTTGTTTCCGTTCCAGACACGCGAAGACAGTTTGCATTCCAGTCGAGCTACTGCTTGCATGATGGTCGTCTGAGCATTCCGATGACGCGCCAAAGTTGCCATACACTCCTTTCCCAAGGAACGAGGTCAGTGCAGATCGATTCCTTCGGTGTGGTCTGATTTCGGGAGACGCAAAATGGAAAAAAAGTATTTACTTACAAACTCAACGTCGAGCGCGTGTCGAATCAATAGAGGGGAAAAATTGAACATTACATGAAAATGAAAAGCGATTTGTTTGTTGCTGCTGAGGCGCGGCTTTCCCTTCACCTCCGTTTTTTCTCACCTTCTTCCACCTCTCCGTCACCATCCGCCGGCGGGTACCGTTTCAGGTGCTTCGTGTTTCTTCACTTTTCATCTCTCGCTCGTTTCAGCAACCGACCCGAATCCGGCGGGATGCTTTCTAATGGTTTCGATTGCAGATTTCCGGCGGCCGCCCAAGCCAATAATAATAAGCAATCGATCGATTGGAAAAGCAATCCCTCAATCCCTCCGGCGCAGACCTTCGTGTACCACGTCTTACTCTGTGCTTCCCATCGGTGAGAGCTTGGTTTTGTTTACGTCTTCTTTTTGGTGAGGCGCGTTCCTAATTTTCCCCCTTTTACGGAAGTGAAAATTTAAATTAATGTTTGCAGCGAAAAACTTTCGCCACCTGCCGGGGAATTTTGATGCGAAAAGGGAGGTTTTGGACCCACTGAAGGAGAAAAACAAATGAAAATAAGTGCGAAAAGCTGGCAGATTAATGCAGTGACGAGTGAAAATCTCCTCAGAATTACGGAAAGGGGATTTAAAACGGGCGATTAAAAATATCACATAGCAGAACAAATTGACAAGAGAAAAATGATATTGTAAACGTTCCTTTACTGTCAAACGGACATGGAAAGTCCTGGGCTTGCCTTTTTTCCAACTGCCGATGAAATGCGGGTGTGATTCGCTTAATCCCCTTAGTGGGTGTTCCTGCCCTCACATCCTACATTGACACGTTTTTATCCTTTCACGGGGCTGCCTGTTGCATTACGTCACATGTGCCCGGGCAGTGTGTCGATTATTGACGCTAGCGTAAAAAGGATTACGAAAGGAGCAACACGAGTTGTGCATGGAAAAGGCCTCCCACTGAAGTGTCTTTGTGCGCTGACCGACCTATGAAAAGGGGGCATGTGTAGTTAAATTAAATTAAACCAAGCCAAAGGATTAAACGAATTGCGGCCGACTGGTGTTATTAAGGCCAGTTGGTTTCATGTACCCTTTTAATATGTGTACACGCCCTTCTTCCACTTGACGACAATATCGGGTTCTAGAATAAGTCCTGATTCAAACACAAATGGTTGTTACATTCCTGTTGCTGTGAAATTATGAAATGTTAATACTTGATTCGAAATTGGCCAATTTACGTGCCTTTACCGATGTGATTTGTCTAATGATGACTTTGATAACAGTTTGATTGTCTTGCAAATTCCTTACCGTCCGGCCTACATGACTTCTGCTTATGTATAACACCCACCCAGGGTAAAAGGGTCCGTAAATTCGTGCTGGTTAAATTGGATTTGTCGATTATACTTTCACGCAAAACCATTCTCGAAGCGAAGAGAACTTATCCTTTACTTTCGAGCGTTAGGGGTTGTTCGGCGAACGATCTGAATCTACTATCGGGCAAAACCACTTGCCCCGAATATGATTGAGATTTTTGATTACCCTTTTTATTGGACCCTCCCTTAACCCGGCAATTTCTACGTGCAACGAGTCACTTGTGTTGATAAAAAAAACCCGAAAATTACCCCACAACAAGCACCTAACGATAAGAGGTTCGGCGTAGATACACCGTCGCTATGGAAGGGAATTGGCAGTCATTTTGCCACCACCGGAGAAGTGGGTTTCTTTTTAAAGAAATTGGCTACGTGATAATGTTTCCTATGTTCCGGTTAGTAAAAAAAACCCGTGCTTTCTGCTGCAAAGCAATGATCCTGTTTGGGAAGAGGAGTAAAGTAATTTCACCCTTCTCGATTTCTCCATGGCAGTATTGGCATTTTCCATTACATGAAGAACGAAGGTCGTATTTCGGTTAGAGGGTTGTTTTAAAAGCGTTGAGCTTCCTGAAACAAGCTACTGAATCTTTGACTCGACATACTTTAAGAAAAAATTACCTAACAAGAGGAATTAACAAATTCTTCTACTGTTTCGTGTATCAGATAGGGCTCGAGCTCGAGACACGCGCTATTTGATAGTTAATTTTCGAAAATTTAATCAATCTCCATTAGAAATTCATTAGCGGTTTCGTTTGCGAGGATTGAAATCGAAAGCCTGCTAACAATACACGCAAACGTGGCGTAATTATACGGCTTTTCTGATCAATAAGGATCGTTCTATTTTATTCAGAATAAACATATTGTTAAGTTTCACAATTGTCTCACTAGAGTTGTGTAACTAAGATTCAGATTTATGAATCAAGATAATAAGAGGTTCAAAATAATGAAATATGAATCATTACATTAAAGGTTCATTAGTTTTCTACGATTATTTAAAATTCATGAACTTTATGAAACACAAATGATTCACAAATCTATAACAAAAATGCATTTAATCAAACAGCCAAAAATGTTGTCAAATAATGCATTTGTAGTTAATTGTGTTATTTATATTTTTTCATAGTTTGGCCATGACAGAGGTCGAAGAACCACTGAATGAACAATGAAGCAAGAAAGATTGATGATCGTATGAATCTTGGTCGAATGATGCATCGTTGATGGATCATATATCATCTATAAGCATTTTAAATTATTTCAAAAGATTATTTCATGAAATGTTCTTTATGCATAACTCTCTCATAAGGTTTATACTTCAAACATTTAGGATCGCTTGAATCTTTACAGTCGCTAGGGAATCTAAATAGATTAAAAAATTATTCAGAATATATTTTTCTTGAAACATTATTTTAATACTTTGTCAAATGATTCATAACATGCAGCTGTAATTTTTACTATGTTATGAAAAGTTACCATTGACAACCACCTAGTTGTGATTGGCGTCCCTTCCATATTAGATGTGAGTTCTTTTAGAGCCTTGTTTGTTTATCCTTTTTTAGTTTTTCTTTTTGTTTTCCGCTGCATTACGTTGCCCTGGTGTTAGGAAAAACTTGCACCAAATACTGAAATTGTCTTCCAAACCCAAAGGCAAACTAAGCTAGTCTGTACAGTTTGGCATTTATGACGATGGAACTTTTGGTAGGTGAGTAAATTAAACTTCGGCAATATCCGGGCCACGAAGGTAAGGTTCAGCGCCAAGTTGGGCGTTTTGATTGTTTTCCCAAAATCAACACACGTTTCCAGTGTGTTCACCAAAAAATCGAGGGGAGGAAAAAGTGTTTGTGCACCTGCTGGAAAGGTTGTGGCCCCAAAAACACACCACCCTCTCCCCAAACACGACCCTTGTGTATGGTTCAGCTGGCTTGGGTGGCCTCAGTGTTCCAATTCAGTGACAGGATACGTTTTGCTGTAACCGACGAGGAGAGGTGTACCTTCTCTTACCCCACACGGATGTAAGAACTTACAATTTAATATGAAAAACAGACTTTTTCCTGTTTTTGCTCGTCCTCCTCCAACTGAAGTAATAAATGACGGGCTGAAGCAGTCGTTTGCGTTTCAAATGGAGTGACATAAATGTGTCTCAGGGTAATTTTGTTAACGTCAGTTTGCATTGCTTTAACTGACGTCGCGAGGCGAACGAGTAAACTTGCAACCTTTGCAAAAACCAGATTCAAGAAGGAGCTGGAAGTGAAGCTAATAAGTAGAACGAGATGCCACGAATTCGGTAAAGGAGATGCATAAACGAATCTTTTGATCTTTTATTTATAAGTGAAGACTTGTTTCATTACATCATAAAATACATTTAAAATGTGTAAAGATTTACCTAGTCAAAGAAAAATCGGACTAATCTCTTGGCAGAGCTACGGCAAGCTCCATCTTCAATCTCATCCATGCTATCTAATCCATAATCTACCTACGCTAGTGAGGGCTTCTGCAAACAACCGATCTCAAACCCTTTTGATTGTTTGGTTTGCTAATATGGATGGTATTTTGCGATTTAACAGATAACCGGATAGTATTCCCGTAAGCGGCGGTACCTTCGTGGAAAAGTGAAGGAGAATATGTTTCGCACCAACGCGTTTGAGCCGATTTCATGTAATCGTTTTCGGTTTCTCGGTATCATTAGCTTTTGCACATCATCATATTGTACCCGTTGGGTGAATCTCGGTTCCAAGGAACGGTTAGAACATATCTCCGTTCGCCCATCATCATCGATCCTTGCACGGATAAAGGCTTTTTGGAAGGTGCAGTAAATGCTTCGGTTCTGATTGCTCCTGGTTTAACTGTCTTTCCATTCCAATGAGGGTGAATTTGAATGCCTCGCGTTGAAGAGTGTTGAACAATAATAATAAATTAATGTAATGTTTAAACCCCCTCACTGCAAAAGGATGTTCAGATAGCAAATACAGTAGGTCCCCGCAGTACGCTATACTCGATATACACGATTTCGCAATACGCGATGTTTTGGAATATGACATTTTATAGCGATTAGTGCTGTTGGTAGACTTCAGATTGGTCAATCTTTTTTTTTTGTAGAATCAAGTTTTTACTTTACACCACCCCAAACTGATATTTTTCGCCCCGTAAAATTTCAGTGTTTCATACAAAAACCCAGCTCAATTTTTTTCGCATTTGTCCATGTTTTTATTCCAAAAATAAAGATTAAATATTTTGAACGAGGTGTTCAATACCAGGTATATCAATACCAGGTATGTTGTATCCTCGTATATCTTTAGATTTAGACTTTTCTATCGGATTTGCATTCTGGATCGTTTTAAAATTTCCTAGTGTCGTGAGTCTAGTCCAAAATTCGGCGACAATAACTCGTTATTTGGCATCCAAATAAGCGACAGTAAAATCAAGATATTTTAAATAATTTTAGTTAATTTTCGATTTCAAGTACATTTAATGAAATTTATTGACAATATAACAAACCAAAACTTATATGTTATATGTTGGAAAAATTCAAAGAAAATAAGTATGAAAATCTTTTGAAATCCTTACTATTTAGGAAGTTGATACTCCGTTCAAAAGGACATATTACTACTTTGAAAACATTTCTTCATCGTTTAAGCCTTGACTGGTATCCAACCCGCGCCATAGGTTTATTTTTAATCATCCGGCCCTCATTAGGAAATCTATGCCGACCCCTGTTTTACATAATTTATACTAACTTCTTGTACATGTTTATATTTCAACTCTTCAATATGAAGAATAACCGATATAACAGAAGAACTCCGCAATACGCGAAAACTCGACATACGCTATACCGTCGGGTCCCAAACATTAGTGTAAAACGGGACCTACTGTATATGAATATATGAGGGTACATGTAAACTTTATTCCACCGCCGCTAATATCAATCATACCTCAGTTGGTGATTTTTCTCCCATCTCAGAGCCACTATCCCGTTGGGGGAATAAATTTGCATAACAAATGAACCATGTCGGTATTGTTTCGTAAAAATAACAAACCGGTTGTGTCGCCAGGTGCGTCCGTAACCTGGCGCTGTTGTTTGTTTCCTCTGGGAGGCAATCTCCGGTCTCGGGAGACAACAAATGTTTCCCTCCCTCCCATTGCCTTACAATTCTGTGGAGATAATCTACATAATTTGATGCATGGTGTAATGAATCGTAAGATTTTTAAATAACCTGAGGGATTCGGTGTTACGAAACACTAATTGTTTATTTTGTTGGCTGGTCAAGAAGGAATCAAGCTTCCGGTCAGTCCGCAATTTCTAATGAAAGGCATCAGCATGAGCGGAAGATAATATAAGCTTTCTAAAAAGCTACATTAATTCCCAAACGTAAACCATTCCTGGGCAGGGCGGTACACATGGTTCCCAGGTGATGATGAAAATTAAATGTAATGTGCCGGTAACATCCTGACCTTCGTAATTATGGAAGGCACCGGAATCCCGCTAGCGTCCATGTTGGGTTCAATTAGAAATTGTGGAAAAATTAAAATATGGGTGGGCAACCGATAGCGTGCGCACGGAGAGAGAAGGACGAGATAATCCTTAGACCTCCCTATTTTAGCCGGTAATGTATAATGTTGGACCCGTCAGACCCGTGCGGCTCCGGTCCAAGTCCTGTCTAGGGAAACTATGTAAAATTAAAAACAAAACAAATAAAGTTCCCTAAGAAGGTAGCATCGTTTTTTTTTGCAATTGGTTGCCCACCAGACTTCCGGGCTTTTGGGTGAACGGCGTGGGTACACCGATCTTACCGCGTGGTGTGGTTGGCCACAAATTGAAATGAAATCGACCATTTTATTGCTTCCCCCAAACCCCACTAACGCCTAGCTGAGACGTAGGTCGCCAGTGGTTTCAACTCCACCGGAAGTCGTATTAATATTTTAGTTTCAACCGACCACAGAAACACCGTCGCAAAAACCGGGAGGTTATAAAATGAGCGATATATTGTTTGAGGATTACCCTCACCCCAAATGGGAATACTAACATGGTGTTAGAAAAGGGCATAGAAACAGTTAATAAGTTTCAATCTAACCGGTTAAGCTGAAGGAACTTAAATAAAAAATAACAAATTTTTATACTATGGTTCAATTTTACTTAAAACAACACAAACAAGTTTCAAACTAACCGGTTAAGTCGTAGGAACTTAAACAATCATGAAACCAACCCCCAATTTCTGACAACCTCATGTAAATTGCTAAGAAAATTTCTTATGCCAAATGCTATCAAAATCTTAAAATTTGTATAATTTTCTGGTAAATTTTTAATATTTTTATTCTAATAGTGTATCAGTTACTGACCACAGTGGAAACAATTTGTAACCGCGAATACAACGTTAAGCTGCAAAGTTCTTTCTTTTCAAGATATTAAAAGCATTGAAAGATTTTTTAACTGAACAATGAATAAAACTAAACATGCCGAATGAGCTTCAAAAACACCATCGAAATGTCCAATATTCCTCTTTTGACCTGCTGAAACATATTTTTTAAACACAGTTTTTTGTGAAAACTGTGAAAAACAAAATTGCTCCCAAGTTTAAGTCATACAGTGCGATTTAAAAGTTAAACATTGCGACATCTTGGAATTCCTGATAAGCAAAACAATCAACGAAACAATGTTTCAAACCAATTCTTTAACAATAAAATCATATAAAACACATTTATATTGATTAACTGCTACCAACCATACGATTCCTGTATCAGCAAATCTATTTGATTTCAATTTTAAGGAACTAACTCTATTAACTGACGATTCTATCCTCAAAATTGGTTAATTTTGAATCAAGTATTGCTTCGTTCCTGTAACCGTGCGTGTCGCAAATACAAAAAAAACTGCAATATTGCATTAAAGGCTGCAAAATTTTTATGAATAAAAAAAATTAAAAAACTACCGGTATCACAAAAGCTGCTCTGATACCGAAATTGCGAAAAAGGAATCACATAAAACGTTGGCACGGTTCAAACTCGATCAAAAGTTATGGATAAAATAAACCGTTCACAACGAAAGCCTATTTTTATAGCTGACTGTAGAGCGAAAAGCTATATTACAAACGATTTTCTGGCAACTGAAAAAATAGTACCATCTGGGTTGGAAGTAATTTGATTTACACAAATTTCCACAACACACCCAACGCGAGACCAAAAGCCAAAAATAAAAGAAAAGAAAAAATGCCAAACGTAATTCTATCAGGTTCCGCAACGGAACATCAGGATGCTTTCGGTGAAGGTATATTTCGTTTACATTTGCATTTCTTTGCCCGGGTGTGTCCCGGTTTTTTTTTTCAATGTAGTTTATAAATTGTTTAGCGCCTGGGAAACACGCATTTGCCCGCTACGTCGTGTCCTTCAGGATACGGCGTAGAGCTCCGGGTTGGTACCGTCGGGCATGACACGTCCTCGAACACGGTGACGTTTGATTCAAATATTAATCTCCAACTCACCAGCAGACCCTCGCTAGACTTTCCATCTCGGAAGGGGAGGTGCACAAAGGGTCCGGGTTTCGACCTTCCCGACTCACCTATCGAAGTCCTAGTTTTCTGATCACCTACACGAGTCCTTTCGATTGCGTTCGATGGTTGAAGGTTTTTGTTTCTTCTCCTCGTTCTTCGATAAGTTCGTGCCCTTGTCGAAGGTTTTCAATGTGCTTCCAGTGCGGACACTCCTCCACGTGCAAGTACAAGTGCAGGGAAAATGGTGCAAACAGCGTTCGAAAACTAGTAACCGGAATAAAAATAGGAAGCCAAAGGGGAGGTTCCAGCAACACTCATAAATCGAACCCGTAGCCCATCGTGAGTGTTCGAATCGAAATAAATTGAAATTATTAATTCACGAACCACGTTGGATGCGTGGTCTTTTTTACCACCCTCTTTCTTTTTTTCTCATTGTCGCGAAGACTTGACTATTCCTTCGAACGGTACGAGTGTCCTTCCGGGGCACGATTTGATGCCTCGGTTCAAGGGCTCCGTGTCGGCGTGAGGTGGTGGTTTGTGTTTAAGTAGGATACATTATGTGATTTTTCCCCACCAACGAGACGGAGCAGAGATTTGAGGTTATGAGCCGAGGTTTCTCTTTTTTTATTTGTTTCACCTTACGCTAACAGTGATTTGTCAAGCAGCGTATGATTGTATGAGCTTCACGAGGGAGCGCGAAGTGAAGACAAAATTAAATTAGAACCAGAACGTTGTTGGTTTTACATTGCTCAGTCCCGGGGCAGCCGAATGGACTTGTGTTTGCTACTTTGTTTTGCCGTTCCCCACGGATGCAAATTTCAAGTGCTTTTCAAATGCTTTCCCAGCGAAAGAGGGACAGCGTTTGGTTGGTTTTTTCCTAACACAACAACAAAAAGGAAACCTCCTCATGAAGCTCACCCGTGTGTCGCTTGAATATTCTGTTTGTGGTGTTGGTTTTTAAGTTTTTGCCCTTGGCGTGTGCATATCGAGGTGGTACACCATGGAGGAAACCGTCCTGCCGACACTTGAGCTTGTCATGAAACGAAGAAAATGGACGTTATGTTTTTTTTTCTTTTCACACTCACTCTTCAGCACATATTATTCACCGACATACGTGCGAGGGGTTTCGCGAGACGGTGCGAAAGGTGACGTAACATAACACTCTCCGGAATGGTCTATTCAACGGCCATTAAACGGCCGTCTAGTGGAACTTTGCTGGCAGCTCACTCGTCATCAGGCGGGAAGGGAAGGTTGTTCGGTGGGTAAAGCAAAAAAAAATCTCAACGCGAACTAATGGTCCCCAACACTTGACTAACGTATACGGTTCTTTGTTTTTGTTTCTGGACGGCTGAAAATGGTCGTCCGAAATGGAACGTGATCCTTATTGAGGTACTTTGTTGCCGAGAGGACGAGCGGAGGGCAATGGCTTTCGCACTTTCCTTAATTGAAGGCGTTGCTCTTTATGGGGTTTATTTAAAAATAGTCAGAACAATTGTTTTTTTTTATGTATGGTGAAATTAAAGGAAATGTAGTCTAAAATATCACCCCACTGTGTTTTGCAGTAAACTATGTTTTTGTCTGCCATCATTCAAAAAACAGATCATAATGCAATCTAAATATATTTATGCTTGGAAAAATCAATCAGATAGCTGTCGATTGTCCGTATTAAATAACATGTTAAACTTGTGAGCGGATGCATTATAACTTATCGAATAATCTGAATCACGGGCCGCACATCTTCCACAAATCGAATAGGATTAATATAACATTTTAAATTACCCTGCGTGGAAAACACCTTGTACGAACATAGGGTAAGTGAGGCAGTTTAGACTCACTTATTGCAGGGTCACCAATTTTTTATTCGTTATTTTATATTTTATCGACCATGTAACGTTAAATGTAGAGTAGTTATCTAATCATTCACTAAAATACATTTTTTGGAAAAATGCTTATTTTAGGTATTTTATGATTTACATAATCTTTAAAATAATTTAGAAACGGCTATTCACCTTTATCATTGTTAAAAAAAAGTGAGAATAATTGCTTAGTTTGCTATTTGAATATTTACTTTTTAGCACGATGATCGCATTTTCGTCTAGGAAATCTTTGACAGCCAGCTGTCACTGTCAAAATGCATAGAAATTTCGTTTCTGCCTAAACCAAATTTCCTTGCATATATTTTTACCCACTTTTACATAGAAAAAACATTATTTCTCGAGCCCAAAAAAATCAAGTGACGTTTAAATAACTCTTAAAATTACTCAAAGTTTAAGAAAAACATTACTTTCAATATTCTAACGCAGTGGTTGCTTATATTTCGAGTCGGGCAAACTATTTGCTTACAGCATAAATGGGCAATAATCTGACAGCGACTTAGATTTTAATGATTTTCTCGAAAAATACTGATACAGTCGCTTTCAAACTTTGCATTCAACTAGAATATACCGATATCGATACAATAAAAAAGGCAAGAGAGTGGATTTATTTGATATCAGTGTGATAGTTGATGTCCTTTCTAGGTGGACCAATATTACATGAATGGGTGAAAAATCCCTCACTTACCCTATTCGATGGTTGTTCAAAAATCAGACAAAATGTTTTTTAGAATACACATGATCAAGAACGAAAACAAAATTTTGAAATAATGAAAAATATATGCGTTTTACCAAAATAAGTAAAGTTTTTTTAATAGGATAACCGGAAATGATTGCTATACTAACAAAATAGCAAATCCCAAAGTCAGTGGAAACAAATAATAGCATTTAATTTAACTGTTCTCACCTTTGGCGTCCATTAGTGGCGAGAATAATAAATATGTCGGTTCCTGTTTCATAGAATGTGATTTCTCACCTAGCTCCGCGGTACGTGATTGTGTCGCTCTTTACATCATGGCGTACCAGCCAACCGTACCTTGTGCCGTTTTTCCAACTGGGAATAGCTAACAGCAGGATTTTAGCAGTGGTTGGTGATCCCGAAACGCCACACTGTCTGCATCAAGCCTGCCTTCCCGTGGTTGGCTTTCTGCGCGAGTGGAATATAAATCAATCCACGTTATCGTAGCTTAACGCGGTCGCAATGTACAAACCGTACCATTACCAGCTGTCCAGATTTCACCGGAAAACTCCGGTGGCATCCCAGTAACGGAAACAAAAATTCGCTACAGATTCACCAAACGGCGGAGTTCGTGAAACCTGACTAGCCAAATTTGTGTACGACTCTCCACGGGATTTGGCGATGTTAATTTTCATTTATTTTCGCTACCCATTTCTAGAAACCCAACCCGTGGATGAAACTCGACCGCATCAAAAGCTTCCAGAACTCGCACCATATACTGTTGTAGGCTCTGCAAACCAATCGTCGTTTCCAGGGCTTTGCGTCATTTCGCTGATCCTATCGCTATGGCATGCATCTGGAGTCTAGACAGACCGAATGATGAATAAATAAGTCACAATTGCTGCGCAGCTTGAAAAGCGAATACTGTTGATAAATTGTGCCTGCGGCGCAAAGAAAATGTTATGATCGTAGGAACGTTAGTAGAAGAGATTTCTTGTGCTTTTAATATTCTTTTTTGGCTTCTCATTTACTTACAATAATAAGGAAGAAGGTTATATTTACTTGAGAAAAAAGCCCACTTCTTTTGTCCATCACTATGCAGTAAGTAGCCTTAAGCTCTTGCAATTTACACACCCAAATCAGCATAAACCATTACACTGTATGTAATGCCATGCTGTCCAGTGTGGAAAAGGAAAGCAAAAAGCAAAAAACAAATCGCCCGTGAAACCATCCTTTCCAAGGAGCTCCATCGCATCCTCTTGTGTGAGCAGTCCTTGTCTGCGTTTCCTTTGAGCCTTTTCTTTTGTGTCGCAATCGATTAGCCCAAATACGACTCAACAATCTATCGCTGGACGGACGAAGCCCTTCGTTGTAAGTTCGCCGGTCAGAAATCGTTAATCTCATTACCATCTTTAACGCGGGTGTTAGGTTTTTATTTTGTTCTATTTTGTTTTGTTGGTTTGGTTCCATAATTCCACTTGAGCTGCCACAAAAGGTTTGGTGTGCCGTAAATGGCCGCTCGCATAAACGCGACTTTACGATTAACCCCGATTGACCCCGTGGACTTTTCTCCCTTTTTCTTGTTCTAATATGAGTGTTTGTGGGGAACATTTTGAACAACGCGTAAGGTCCGAAAAGCTTCTGGGTTACTGAAAGGCGAAACTGAAAACGAAAATAAAAATGAACTGCTCTTGGCAACAAAAGTGACGCATTGCTACGAGGAATATATTAAATTTTCCGCCGGCCTGTTTGATTTGATGTTTGACCACGTGAGGTACCAGGTGTCTCCATTGCGGCGAAAAGCGTGAAGTCGGGTTCGTTGTTTGTTTTTTTTCTTCAAGTCAACAAGTACAAATTTCAAGCACAAGAAATTGAAAAAAAAGAAAAAAAGGTGTAGGTAAGATAATCAATTTAAAAGGAGAAGCAAATTCTAGCGCAAAATTTGTCACCATTATTTTTTTGCACGAAACGGAGAGAAAAATTGCACTTCAAGTCACGACTCGAAACCGGATGGTTATTTTTGTACGACGGAAACAAAACGAGAGAAAAAGTAAGCAAAGGTGAACCCCTAAGTGAAGGAAATGGTTTTCATTCCACAAAAGCTGCTTGTCTGGTTATTTGCGTTTGTTTACACTTTTTCATTTCCTTGTCGTCCACACCTTGCACAACGTGCAACGAATGCAGCAGTGCAAACATTATTTTTCTACAATAGTAATTGCATCACTTCTACCTTCATCCTTTCGCAGGAAAATGGTTCCTTCCTGTTCTTTCTTTTTCGTTACCTGTAACATCCCCGGTAAAACCGGGCCACGCAGTTGTTTTGTTTATCAAATATAATATCAGGCACGAAGAGAGAGAGAGAAAGTTTTCCGGCGGCCGTCAGGGTTGAGGGGAAAATTAAAAGCACGGAAACGAGAACGAGGTGGTGAATTGCAGTTTTTGTTTTTACTTTCTCCTCGTTTAATGCTCTGATTCACCCTGAAATGCACGGAGTGTTTTACTCTTGCTACCGTGGGCTTTGTTTCCCAGACTGCCCGAAAAAATAAACCATACCATAATGCCCATAATTAGACTCATGGATGCAGATTTTGAACAGGTTTTCCACAACACTTCCGCCTTCCGGGAGTTGAAACAAAGGGTAAAAAAATTAAACAAGAGTATGCTGCTCAACTTTGGCAATTTGCATCAGCGTGCGTTGAGGATTTCTGGTGGAAAACCAGGTAACAAAAATCAACCGAGCGCAGGAAAGGGATGGAAAACTTTCCCAGCCGGGAATTTTTGTTGATGGGTGGCTAGCGCTACTTTTGAATTGAGGTTTTTATTGCAATTTGCTATTAAATTTTGGTTTTGTTTTTAATGTTCTCCCTCTTGCTTTTTAACTCCTTTGATTTAATCTTTTTAATATTTTCTTTAACAATCAAGTTAAATTCATGCTGTTTTTATTAACCTACATATCAGCTTTAATTTCTAGCGCTTTGATCAATCATTTCTATGCAACAGCACAATCTACACTCGAGACTTTCATGGAAGTGGGTGACGGCGTGCCAAGAATGTCCTTATGCACTCTGGGGCGCTGTATATGCCACCTTCATCACCTACATTCCAGCAGTCTCATGCTCTGGTATCATATTTTAAAGCTCACTTTCCCAGAACGGTACAAATTGTACGTTCGTCTACCAGTTGGCCGAGCGGCGAGAGAAAGTTGGTGTGAGCCTCGTTGGCTGCAACCGAAAAATAACCGGGAAAACGAAAACAAACAACCAACAAAGTCAAAATACAAACCCAAACCCGAGAGCCGCAAAAGCCAGCGAAGGAGGGCAGGATGGCACGGTTAAGAGCGAAAAGGGTTTTGTGGATCCGTAGATTTTCGAATGAGCTTTTCATCACGTGGTGGTTTTTCACGGCCAGTGCCGCCTTCTCGCCGCAGGCTTTTCTCGGTGGTTGACTCGAATGGTCGTTTGTCAGCTCGACTCCGCTCAACAGGGGGAAAAAACGAATGCACCGACGAGAGAGGAGGGGTAAAGGAGCTGTCGGAAAGAGAAGAGCGTTCGCGTTTGACAATTTTCACCGGTTCCTCATCCTTCCGTCTCTTGTACGCAAGAAGGAAAAGATGAAAGGTAAATTTCTCCGTAGCGTACGGTACAACGCCACGCGGTGGAAGCTTTACTTTAATCACGCGCTCGTTCGCGCTGTTGGGCGATTTTCTACTTTACATGCAAATAGATGCCGGCCGCCACACATATTGTGTCGGATGTAGATCGTCTCGTTCGTCGAGCCTTGTTGTCTGCTGAATATGCTTGGAGCGTTAAAAGGAAACCATCATTGTGTTGGAAAAATATTCTGTGTAATAGATTCTTCGTTTCCTCCCCAACAATTTATTTTACTTTTCCAAGTAGACGAACAATTCTACCCATTACGGAATTGCATCCACGCTACATTTACCCATATTAGCATTTATTTATTGGAGTTTTAAACAGTTCACTTATAGTTATACTTAAAATAACATACATCCTATTTTTCAATAATATATTTCTTTGTGTCCTTTCCTTTCTTATAACGATGAAAAAATAAAATTGATTAACACCACTCTTTATGCCATTTGTGATGATTTGCTATAACATAGCGTTAAAAATCATCATTCAAAGGAAAAAGCAAAATAAAATCTGATACAGAAAAAAATATTTTAGAATTATTACTAAAATTTTAAAAGAAAATATAATTTTAGTCCTCGTTTTGATATTATCAAACAGTATTAAAATATTTTATTACTCCTGTTATCTTGTTTACAAATGTTAATGCGTCTATTATTATATTGCTTTTATTTGGTAAGATTGCTAATAATAATTAGTAAAGTTTATTGCATATTATTTGTTATTGTCGCCCGAACCATAGGGACTTCCCAACAAATTTGTTTGCCAATTCCCTTCGTACCTCTTCTATACCTCATTGACACCTCGTTCAACCATCGATACGGAAGCACTCGCGTTGAAACAGGCGTTTGGCGAACGCATCTCGCCTCGTGGAACCATATCATTATCGACCACCGGTGCTAATATATGCAATGCACCATTTAGCTAGTGTTGCATTCGACCACTCTTCCCGACGCCTCACTCCCTTGCCGTCCGTTGTTTAATCTGTTAATTGCAAATTTTCCCACCAACGGCGGCGTGGAGATGAGCAACTCGACGAAGGTGTTCATAACATAAGGGTGCGAGAGTTGGCGTGTGCGGGCTTAAATATTTCCCTTCCCCGTGGCTCTCTGGTCGTTTGGCAAACGTGGGGCAAACGTTGTGCCAAGGTTTAGATCCAACCCTTCCCGCGGGTTCCTCTAGGGTGTTAATTTTAGTGCCCCCATTGTTTGCTTATTGAACCGACCGAAACGAGATAAGCTTCTGCACGAGAGCTGGAGTGAATTCATACTGTGGAGGTACTTATTTTTTGTTCTAGTAGGAAATGGTAAATGGTGTAGCTTCAAAGCGGGTTTGTAATTCCCAATATTTACCTGAACTCACCCACCGGGGGCTCGCTTTGAAGATGAAATGAAGATTTCCAATGCGAATAATCCGAGTGTGGAACGGGCAGTGTACAAACTTTAATTAATTTCAGAAAACAATCAGTAAAACAAGTTACCTTACCAAATACCTTTACCGGTACTGAATTTTCCTATGGATTATTGACTCTTTCGCAATTTTGTCTGAATCCCATTAGAGCTCGGGCAATGTGGTCGTCATTCGTAATAATATTGAGAATTTCATCAAGATTTTATATTCGATGAACAAAAGTTTCACGTTGTTTCTTAAAATAATAATATAAAAAGTAATAAAGGAATTTTAATTCATTTCAAATGTTTTTCTAACAGATCTTGTTTGTTATTTACACGCTCGTGATGAGATAAAAGTGGATTTGAAGCGTTTTTACTGTTTTTTTTAACTATTCAATGTTTATTTTGAATTTCCATGTAAATCATTTAGTCTTCTATTGAAACGTTTGCATTAAAAAAATAGGCAAATTTTAACGATTTTTCCTGCAAAAACGGGAAACTTTTCCTGTTGAAAGTTACATAAACAGTAGCATTTCTTTTAAATTCAGAACAAGTTTGACAAGTTTATCATTAACATTGAATCTGCGTTGGCCAAAACAGCCTGCATTATCGCGGAACGAACTTGTTTGATGTTTTCAAACCTTTCTTGTCTTTTTTTTTTTGTTGATATGGATTTTTGACTATTTTGTCACATATGTAGAAAGGATAAAAATTATTTGGAAGCCTTGGTCCGGCCACGTACTGTGTTGTGGGGCCCCTATTTACAACAGAGGTCGTAACGACAGACAGAAAGAAAAATGGCTTAATCAATCCCATTTTTGGGCCAGAAGGTCGCTTCAACTAATCAAATAGTTAAGAAAAACTTGGAAAAGATGGAGATTGTTATACAGATGTGTCGATCGTGGCCAGCCACTTAAAGAAAACGGCTCAATGCTCCTCTAAGACATGTTTTCGGAAAATCACAAATTCGGTCAAATATCATTATCCATACCAGCACTAATAATCCTTTGTTTCTCAACGACTTTCAACTCAACCAAAAACCTTGACAACTCTTAAACGTAGAATCTATTCCAACAATTTAAAGTCCAACGGGAGCAGCAGGTGGTCATAAAAGCCACACAACAACTGAAAAATATGTCAACATGAATGGTTTTGTCCGCTATGGATAAAGTTTTGACTACGTACCGTTAAGCCACCTTACTGACCGTCAGAATATTTATCAAAATACTTAAGTAATGTAACTTTACAATAAAATTTACTTCATTCAATTAGCTTGCTTAACTTGTTTCTTATCGTCAGTGAAAATTAGTCTTTTTTTAATGCATACGTTTAACTGTTGTTTTAAAAAGAAATAGAATTAGATAAATTGAATGTTTTACCCGAAACGACTAGGACAAGACGAAAACTGAACCAGCACATAAAGCAAATATAGAAGTGTGACGTCCAAATGTTAAAGCAAATTAGGAATCAACATAAATTTACCATTTTTAATTGAGTTTGTTTTTTCTACAAATGTTATTCATTTTCTGCTTGCTCTCCTCTTTTTTTTCCTCCAGCGCCAACTGATGGAAGCCTACATTCGACAGAAGCGGGCAACACCGGGCATGGTGCAGGCCAGCGATCTGCAGCTCGTCCGTCCAATGTCCGGCGTTAATCGGAACGGACGTGAGGTGCACGCGTACGATGGCCCGATGCAGTTTATGATGTCACCGAACAACCCGGACCAGCTGATGCCCAGTTCGCCCACCCTCACCACGATGCCGGCTGCCGGAGCGAACGTTACCGCGACCTCCCTCACGACGACACCAACCTCACCGTACAGCGATTGTAAGTGTTTTGTGCTGGGTTTTGTGATTAATAATAAATTCACAAGTAATCGATTTTATGACGAGCCGCTAATTGATCGTACGCTTATGACTCATTGCAGCGACACTGGAAAAGCTGACCCCTTCGTCGCAGGACAGTGAAGACGAAGAGAGCACACCGGTCGACGTGCTGCCCCTGTCCCTCTCGTCCAAGTCGACAGCGAACGGTGGCCCGGGCGGTGTCCTCTACGAACGGCCCACCGCCGACCAGCTGCTCTCGCATTCGGCTCCGATTTCACCCGCCCTCAACAACAACAATCACCACCACCAACAGCAGCAGCACCATCCAAACAACAGCAGCAGTGGCAACGTGAAAAGCAACGAGGGCTCCGGAACGCCACCGAGCGGCGGCGGTGCGCCGGACACCGAGGGCGACGTTATCGGACCGATCGAGCAGTGGGTCACGCAACCGGCCGCCCAGGGCGTCCTCTACAAGTGCCGAATCACACGCGACCGGAAGGGCATGGACCGGGGCCTGTTTCCCATCTACTACCTGCACCTCGAGCGGGACTACGGCAAGAAGGTGTTCTGTCTCGCCGGTACGTGTTTCGGTCGGAAAACGGAAAAACAAAACTCTGCTTACAACTGCAACTGTCACAAAACAATCCTTTTCAGTGCAATTGGCGTTATGTAATCAAACTGTAGCCATTGAAACATGATGTTCCATAGTTCGGAAGTGAAGCACATAAGTTGACCTGTTTCTCTTACGTTTTTCCCCCCAATCGCAGGTCGCAAGCGCAAGAAGAGTAAAACGTCCAACTACATCATCAGCTGCGACCCGACGGATCTTTCCCGCCAGGCGGACGGTTTCGTGGGGAAGCTACGCTCGAACGTGTTCGGCACGACGTTCTTCGTGTACGACAGTGGCGTCAAGAACGACCCGACCGCGCCCCGCCTCGACCTGGCCGTCGTGATCTATGTAAGCGAACCAAAAATTAACTTTGTCAAACGCTTCCACCTACCTAGTGCTGGAATTAGTTTGCGTGGTGCGACACTGTAATGTGTACCGAAAATGGCCTCGCCTAAGGCGATACAATTTGTTACGATTTTTGTGCCTCTAATCCCCCATCTTCTCCCCTTGTTCCCCGCAGGACACCAACATCCTAGGATTTAAAGGACCCCGCAATATGACGGTGCTGCTGCCCGGCATGACCGAGGACGACCAGCGGGTACAAATAAGCTCGGCCGATGGCCAGCAGGGTCTGCTCGATTGCTGGAAATCGAAGGTAATTGAAGCGTGCTCAGGGTGGGTGACGTTTACATTTTCGTGCCTGCCGGCCCGACAGGTTGCGAATCCGAAATGTTTTGTGGGAAAGAACATTGGAACGATGTCAACGAGCAGATATCTCATCCCACACTTTGCTGCTTTTCAATGTAATTTCTTTTTTATCCTCGAGAACATGTTGATTTAGGAACGTTGTTCTAAACAATGTTTTGTTCATGTACACTGTGAGCAATTTTTATAAGGCCACCTATATTTTAACAAAATTGGTTCTTATTTTGCTCAAACTAAAATTGTGTTCATTGCATCTAATGTAGGGGTTCCCGGGGTAATAGGCACCCCTTAAGGAAAACTATTGAATTTTCTATGAACTTGGCTACTGATTGTTGATTTTATCTATAAATTGTGTTCATTAGATTTCAAACTAGTAACCTGTTCCTGAATTGTGCTTTTATAACTAAGAAAATCATTTTATTTTCAGTTGCTAAAAAGTCCAATTTTTTATCGATCTGCCAATGGTTGAGGCAAACCACTCCTGTGCTGGGGTAAAAAGCATCACAACAAAAGGGTAATACACACCACAACAAACAGGCTACATGCACCAGGAAATAAAGATAAAATTCACTCCTCAAACATAATTTTTTGGATCAATTTAAGAGTTAAAATTTTCCCGTTAATTGACTGGCAGCTAATGAAATTCAAGAAGTAAATGCTTATATTATTATTTTGTATGATAAAAATAAAAAATACTTCAATATTTCACAGTTTACTGGTGCATTTTACCCCGACCTACTGGGTACATATTGGCAGCATTCATAGTGGAACACATTTTGAACTAAAATATGAGGAAATCTTCATGCTTATCGAAATTTTGTTGTGAAATCTGAAGCACTGATTCTTAATTAACAAGATCATTATGTTTTTGTTTTGCGTTTATTTTGCGGTTCTGTTAATGTAGAGCTGTGAAACCTACTAATAACCATATTTTAGTTTGCTCTTACAGGGTGATTACTTTTTACGCGTCCATAACATGGTTTTCATGTGAAATCTGAAAGGGTGCGTATTACCCCGGGAACCCCTATAAGATTAATTTAGTGTACAGTCCACATTTTTATGGTTGACATATACTCTTACATAATCTATATCTCTTCAGCCTTAATAAATTCAAAGTAAAATTTAGTTTGAAAGGCATTACGTGGCATTATTTCTTAAATTTTTTCATTCGTGTAATATTTTTTATAGCTTGATTACAGTAAATTACTTTTTATCATCGTTAAATATTTGAAAGGTTCGACTTGGCATAGTTTCAGTAGATTTAATAAGTAAACATGCCTTTCTTGTTGAAAATGGATGTTAAAACCCAGTTACTGTAGTTTATTTCACTCTTAACACCTTACTAGGTATCCTCCAAGTGTTGCGACTTAATTTATGTCTTGGATGCAACATTTTTCCTTCATCCATTGTGTATTGCATGGTGTAAAGTATGCTTTTCCTACCTATTTTATATTGAAATTTTGTTTTTCAACATGATCAAAACTAAATTACTCTTGGCACTACTGACCTTTTAAAAATTGGACAATCAACAATTTTCAACATTTTAACACGCAAATTTTCGGATTTGCATGAGCTAATTTATTAATTTTCTACCAAAAACTGTATAAGGGTGAGCATTTTTAAATATGTTCATTAAATATCGTCAAGGTGGTCTTATAGAAACTGGACTGAGTGTATATCTCCAGGACTCATTGCTAATGGGTCCTGTCTCTGTGAAGAAAAGCTTCACCTTAATCGACATTCTTCTGGTGCCCAATGGAATTAGTTGCGAAATTAATTGGCCCTCAGTTGGGGTAAATGTTTTAAGCCACCCGTCGCTTCTCGTGTTCATCCCCGGTTCCAACTCATCAGATGTCAATGTTCAGATCAGATTGTTGCGGTTCGGAACCGGCAAACAACCGGCCTTCCATATCCTTCGCCAGCTGAGGCGCTCGTCTCGACCGTCCGTTCATTTTTCTCTTTTCACTAAGCCGGAGGTTTACACGTTCCAACGTGGTTGTTGCAGGCTGTCGAAAAAGTTTCAACCCCACTTCAACCGGAGACTTACCCATCGAAACCACGACAGCATCATCCTCATTGCGGGAGGAGGTGGTAGTTAACCAACCGGTACGGTATAATGTGGAACGTAACCATCCTCCAGCCTCTTTCTTTTCCGATGCTCCGTTTGCGTACGTACGTTGTCATGTACAGCTTGTATGGACGAGGCAGCAGAACGAGGTGGTCGTTTGCCGGCTGTATGTGGCTGGCAGTTTTATCGTCGCCCGAAAGGGGTTAAAGCGAATGCAAACCACCTCCTTCGCCTCTTCCGATGCTAAAGATCCTTCGTCCACGTATCCCGAACCCACTTCAAACCAATGTTTTGGTGCGGTTTCGAAAAGTTTCCCATTTTCCCCGTAAATCTTGTTTGCTCGCGGACGGGAGATCGATCGATTCGGACGGTGGATAAACCGAGGATATTAATCATACCACACCACCACCACCATCACCGCGTCGTAACGAGCATTCAGAAGAAATTATCTGCCGCCGCCGGGAAGGACACGAGTTTAGGAGAGAGAGAGATAGAGCTCCCTTTTCCATCGACATGGGCAGAAAGAACAATCGTCCAGTTTTGGGGTCGATCGGTGTACTAATAGTAAAAAAGAAAGCGAGCTGTTGTTGAGCTTCCAGCGATAGGAATACTTTGACCAATGCCCCTCTTCTCGACAAAGTTTTTCTTCCAATTTCAATAGTGTTTATTTTAATGCAAACTTTACTAATTGCAAAAACTTTGCTACAGGTTGCAAAGATAAATCAACGGACTCATTAGCCCCAGCTGAGGAAGTTGCTTGGAAGTTCGTCGATTTCTTTTTGTTTTTGGTTTTCACTCTTTTGGTTGAAAAATTATAGCACAATAAATATAGCATGTAAAAAGGCCTTTTTTAAATAAGAATAGTAGAATTTTGAACGCACAGCATATAAAAGATGCATACTCCCTTTTTTATGAGGCACTCGTTTTTTGAACGTTTGCTCTTCACTTTGCATTATTGAAATATAAAAATTGTGGAGCTCAGAGACATATATTTTCACCCGCTTTATCGTTGTCTCGACTGGTACACGAGGGAGCAAACGGTAGTAAACCACATCCGGTGCAGTAAAGAAATCGATTCAAACTTTAACCGCGGCCATGTCCCTCCGACGTACGTGCTCCAACGAGCAACGTCGTTACATAAAACGGTGCGAACATTATTTAGACGTGATTGTTTACGGTCTGTCGATTTATTTTTACTCCGTGGCCCGTTGCTTTGATTAACCCCCTAGGGATGGTCAAAGTTCTATCGCTTCACTTTCGTCACGGGTTCGTTTGCTTTTGTTGTGTTTCTGCTTCTTTATAATTTTCTTTCGCTCTGTCTTTTTCCATTTGTAATTTTCATTGAATTGCGGGCTCTTCAACAAAGTTTCCTTTTATCGAATTTTTTTAGTATTCATCACCTTTCTTTTGCCCGCAACTTTCTTTCTTTAGCTGATCAGTTTTGTTCCTTCATTACTGATACATTTTATGCTCAAAGTTCTATCTTTGCGTTTGGTTACATTTTTTTCTTTTTGTTGATTTGAAAAAAAATTTTTCTGTTGGGATGTAGCTTTTTCACCTTAATAGGTTGACTTTTCCCTTTTGTAATGATTTTTTAGCAAACGATATCATTCATTCAATTGCTTTACTTTCTTTCTTCATTTTAACCATTTATTTCTAAGTTTTAAAAATATTTTACTTTTATGGTTTGTCAATGTTTTTTTTTTTAAATATTTGTTTTAATCCTTGAAATATATTACTTTTATGTCGTAACTAATTTTCAGTGTTGCCTTTGAACTCTATTTTTACACTGAACAACCGAAGGTAACGCTCCCATTACAGTTGCAATCGATAAAAAATACCAACCTCAAAGACCTGAAGGTTAAAAAATTCATAATGACATTTCAAAAGCCCTTTTCCCCCCTCTTAACTCCTGCCCGTTGTTTTCTAGGCGCTAATGAGCCGCCTCCACTAGCTAATGACCAGGCATTGCCTAGGGGTTTGACCTCTGCCAAGGATGTCTGCGGGGGGTGTGCATTTATATTCTAAGTGGAGGTCAGCAGATGGTTCACCCACGGCGACGACGTGTAGGTCAGGTGTCGCTTAACTAGTTCTCCCAAGTGAAAGGGATCCCCTTTGGGGGTTTCGCGTGTTTTTTTTTCTCGCCCCTCGCTTAGCTATGAGAAGGGCGAACAACATTTTGCGTGTAACGAGTGTCACTTTAATCGCACCTTCCGTTTCTCTTCTACCGGTAGAACATGGACAATGTCGTTGAACTGCACAACAAGACGCCCATCTGGAACGATGAAACGCAATCGTACGTGCTGAACTTCCACGGGCGCGTCACGCAAGCATCGGTCAAGAACTTCCAGCTGGTGCACGACTCGGACCCGGAGTACATCGTGATGCAGTTCGGGCGGACGGCGGACGACATCTTTACCATGGATTTCCGGTATCCGCTGTGCGCCTTCCAGGCGTTTGCGATCGCCCTGTCCAGCTTCGACGGGAAGCTGGCCTGCGAGTAGTCGCAGTGGCCGTATACAAGAAACAAATCACGTTAATTTATACTGCCACCCGACCGTCGGACGAGGAGCGATCAAAAGGAAGGGCCACTTGGTCACAGAGGAGGACTGTGTTTGGAGGAAAAACAACGACCGAAACGTCGTGCACTAGCTAGTAAGGCTATGGAATGACTAGTGGTAGTGTTATTTATTGGGTAGGGACTATCAGGCGTAGGAACACAAACGAAGCCGAAGCCGTACTGTGTATTTGGTGCAATCTACCAACTTTATGTAACAGAAAACAAAACATTCACCAAAAGCTCAGTGGACAGTGGTGAAATTGTAGATAAACGAAACGATAAAATCGATCACCATTCGATTGGACAATATAGGAAGATGTTTTTAATTGATGGGTTAATTTTAAATGTAAAGTGTTTAATTGACATCCGTAATGTGCATCCAAATATTCATTAAAGCTTTCCAAGACAGCAGATAAGCAGTTTGCAAAAAAGCAAAAGTTTATTTTTCGATTGAACTGAAAGGATAAAGCTCAAGGGGCAACTTGGCAAATGTAATTGGAATATTTTAAGTACAAAAGAAAGTATGTAAAGTGCTAAAGAACATACAGCTACGGAGCTTGAATATTTATTTGGTTTCTTTTTTTTTGCAAAAAGAATCGAGTGCACCGGATTGCGGACACTTTTCGATTGGCCTAAGACCGGGGTGATGTGAGAAGGATCATCTAACACCTAGTGTACTGTATATGCTTAAAGGAAATTTAAAAAAAAGTGTGTGAATGCAGCAGTAGGAAAACAAATGTCGTGCAAGAACCGAATTTTGGTCCCGAATGACAAAGAAACAATGCGCTAATATGCAAAAAAGCCCCCATTGTGGGTAAGAAATCAAGAAAAACCATTAACGTACACATAAAAAAATAACGGTTGTGTCATACTATTCGTAACATGAACAAACATTTGAATACAATATATAGCTCAATATATTGCGAAAACAGAAACAGAGGGCAACAATAGAAACGCGAAAAAGAAGTGGTTTCCCACTTTAAAAAACAAATCAAAATCTAACAACAGTTTTTGCAACCGCTCTTTTCCTTCAGTAAACTTGTAAGCTTTTCGATTCGTTTTACGACCGTTTTCGGACAAAAAGGCGTATGGCGGCACATTTCGGAAGCGTTTTTGTTCGTACGGAACGCATGGGAACGAATTCGGTAAGGAAATGAGGAAATACTTGGTGGGCGATTTTATGCTCTAGAATCAAAATTAGGTGGAATTTAATCAAAACGATGGAATAGGATAATTGTCAAACGCACAACCGATTTTTGTTGTAAGTTTCAGACGATCTGAGTGGTTGACGGTAAACGGAACAATAGTTCGAGTTTTAGAGAATACAACAGACACACGGTTTAAAACTGATTTTTCAAAGCAGGAAAAAAGAATTGCTACAAATCAAAAACGGAAATGTTTTAAAAGATGAAGCGATACAATTGAAATGAAACTTGTCCATATGCTCTACTATCCCTGTCCTTAAATTGCCTTCTCAGTTATGGGATAAATTATGAAGTTTTACTGAATTTATCAAAAAGAGCCAAACGGGTAGCGTAAACGCACTGGATATGCTCTTTTCTTTGCCTTACAATTTATCTCGCTTACGCTGGGACGGCCTGTTAGTTGCTAATTTAGACTTTAGGGTTTTTAACAGAGTTTTGCGTTCATCTGCACGCATCTTTCAGATAGAAAGGATAATTTTAGTGTGTGAGTTTAGTATAATGACATGGTGCGTGATACAAAGAAAAAGCAAATGACAGTTTAAGTTAAAAGAAAATTAAACCGGCAAGTAGGAATAAGACCAGAAGGAAAAGAAATGGAAGGCTTTAAGAAACCCGATTCGCGAATGCTAACACAAACTCTGAGGCCTCTATGCGTAATGGTTGCGTTTTGTATTTGCTAGTTTATTTTAGAGAGTTTTCTAATATCTAAATTAAAAATGCAACACAATTACAAGTGCTTTGGTGTGACGCGTGTGTTCAAACGTAGGATTGTGTAGGAGCCACCACGCTCTCTCACACACGGCTAATTGATAAGTTAGGCTTAGTTTACTTTCTACGCGGACGTAGGTTCGGCCGCAATTAGTGGATGCGCTTTAAATTATTGTCCTTTCGGTAAGATCTTTTCCACTCCTCTTATAAAAGATAAATAGGTTGTTTGGATAGAGAAAACAGTAATGCAAGAGATAAGTATTTCAGTAATTTTAGTATGAATTAGCCTATGTTTTTTAAAGTTCACTTTATTTTAAGAAACCATGTGTTGCAAATAGATTTCCTGTATAATAAGTAAACCAAACAGAAACACAAAAACAAACACATAAGTTGCTTTCCCCTATTCCATAGGTTTCATTTACAGAGGACAACAAAGACGATATTACGAGCAAGAAACAAAAACTAAGAAAATGATCGTGAACACACAAAAAAAACTCAACAAATCGTAAGTTAACAGGTCTAGTCAGAGAAAAATGTGTATTAAGGACAAAATAAAATTAAACCAAGCAGAAGGTGTGGTAAAGATGTGTAGACAAACATGTGTATTCCACGGTGAATCATAACTAGCGTAGTTGGCCAAACAGGAGCCCATCTGAAATAAAAAGTAACCTTTACTAGTAACCGCGAAACTGTTTAGAGGCCGAAAAAGCAATTTTACAAGAGCAAAATGCAATGGAGAAGAAAACAAAATGGATTCAGTTTTGTTTTGCTCAGAAGAATAACCGCAACATCCGTTCGGGGAGGGTTTAGTTCGAATGTTGGAATTCCGGTATTCTGAAGAAAAACATTGAACCGGGGAAAAAGGATAACAAAAAAAACGGTGTATATTTGACGTAATAAAGACTAACACAGAGAGTGTAAATGAATAAAAGTAAATCGGTAGAAAATTTTCTTTTTCCTTTTCACATTTGATTTAGACATAACTTAGATCGTGGATCGCTGTTGAGCCGTTGGACGTTGACGGAGGGCCTCGTACTCCGTGCGGTAGCGTAGTAGCACCTCCAGGCACTTCCGGCGCAACTCTTCCGCCGACTTTGGCTCACTATCCGACGTGTCTAGCGTCGGGTCCGGGATCATCTCCGTTATCACGAGCGGTTCCAGTCGGCCAAGTGCATTTTCCGCGATCGACGCTCGCAGTTCGTTTCGGGTCGATTCCTCAAAGGACGCCTTGAGCTGACCGTGCAGAAGGCGGTTTTGGGCGAGCAAATGCTTACCGGTGGCATTGGCCGTCGCACCGAAGGTTGGACGCAACTCGGCCGAGATTCGCTGACGGAGCTTCTCGTTTTCGACGCGCAAGCGGGACACGGTTTTCGTTAACCGTTCCAGTGCGTCCGTCCCGGAACTGGAACCACTCTCCAGCGAAGGGCTTGGTGAGCTTTTCGTTGGTTTATTGCGGATCGCCAGGGCGCGGTCGGCGTACCGGAGCGTGCTCAGTGTTTCCTCGAGGTTATAGCAGGCTGGCGAAACGCAGGCCAGCATGAGCGTGATCGAGTTCCCACCGAGCGAGTTCTGCAGCAGGCGGGTGAGTTTCGAATCGCGATACGAGACGTATACGGTGTTGCGGCTGTTTTTCGTATGACTTGCCAGAGCCGAAATGACGTTCCCAAGCGCCAGCAAGCCCTTGTTTATTTGAATGCATTCCCGTAAGCGATCACCACAGGCGCGCGACTTCTTTGCCCGCTCAGAACCCGCCAAATCGACAAAGTGCAGCTTCGAAATGGTCACCCTTTCGTCGGAAGTACCACCGGAAGATCGCAGGATAACCGTAAAGATGGTGTGACTCCTGTTTGATTCCTTGTTCATGCTGGTCGGGGCCGTTGCACGACTTCCAGCACCGTGGCCCAACCAACGCAATGCTTCTTCGGCGCTCGCGACGGCCAGTTCAGTTAAACCTGGTACAAACACTCCTCCGCCGACATCCTCCCGGATACCTAGCAACCGCTCGTACCGTTGTCGATGGGACAGCAGGTCGTAAACGTGATCCTGGTACAGTTCCATAAAGGAACAACACACCCGATACCGTGTCCCATCAGCTGCCGCTTTACCTTTTTTGGCGTTCACGATGCTGAAGATGTCCAGGAGGGCTCGCGGCAGAATGCCCACTTGGCCCGTCAACCGGGACCCGGTGAACGACGTTCCGATGGTGTAGGTTTTTCCGGATCCCGTTTGACCATAGGCGAGAATGGACACGTTGAAACCATCGATCAACTTCAGCACGATGGCCTTCACGGAACGCTCGTACACCTCGAGCTGGTCCACTTCCGGTCCGAACACCTCGGTGAAGGTGAACTCCTCTTGGCCCCGCGCAACCAGACGTGGTTCGGGTGGGTTCGGTTGGATAATCACGTTCTCGTACCCTTTCGCCAGCTCACGTTGCGAAAGGGGCCGTATCCGTACCGCTACCTGCACGGTATCTGGCACCGCTGTGGCTGAGGATGTGTCCATTCCCAGGTTCCACCCACGAAATTTCTCGTATTCCGAAAAATAATTCCTTCCAAAACGTTTAATGGCTTAACCAACGGGAAATAATTTTGAAAATGTACTCGTTGATTTTGTAACCTTTTTTGTATTTCGTTTAAAAGTTTTACTATTAGAATTCTGATCAGGCTGCTTAGATAACAATACCTCAGCCACCGGTTACTAGGTTTGGGAAAAAAGAAACATCACAGCGATGTGAATTAGGTTTAGAATTGAACAAAGGCTAAACCAGGAATTAAACATTTTAATTTTAAATACACATTCAGTTTATTGCAAATACACGTTAAAAGGAGGAAGAGCGAGAGATCTTCTGAAAATGGAAATAAATATAAACGACACTTTTGGGTATTTCCTAATGCGTCTGTTCTGAAATATCTCTGTATGGTATCACAAGTACCCATCCTTAACCTTTCCCTAGCACATCTTATAGCTCTCTAGTAAAACCTACCAGTTTTCCTTCAAGTTGGAACCAAATCGTATATGCTAAGCTTTTTGGGATATCCGTGCGTTACCTGCCGGTGTCGAGTCAGGTTCTTTTTGGCTGCAAACGATTTGCCACACACTTCGCACCGAAGCGGACTGAGATGGCTAGAAAAGTGGTGTTTGATGTAATGGTGTCCGAACATTTTCTTGCATACTGGACATTCTACTTTTTGCGATGCGCCGTTCGCCAGCTGCACTTTTCTAGAGTTTTCCATTTTTACTTTGCTCTTGCCTTTAGTCTGAGCTTTAGTTTTGCCCGCCACCGGGTTTGAAGCATCAGCATTGTGTTCGCTTTTCATCCCGGATACGGATGCTGCATTACTGAGGAATTCATTTTCGTCGTCACTGGCAGGCTCCATTGGTTCCATTTTGACTTCCACAATGTCCAGGACAATCCCTCGCTGTTGGCAGGGGTCATCGTTTACCTCTTCGTTGGCCACGGCTTTCGCTTCAGGAAGAAGGTCCTGCTCGACGACCATTAAAGGATTATCATATTCTCGGTTCAATATTTCCTGGTTAGCCTGAACAACTTTACTGTAGTCGTAAAAGTCTCGTATTTTAAGGTAACACTGCCGACAGACGCTTTTTGGTAAGGCGTATCCGTTGGGAATCTGGAAACAGAATACATAACGTGTGAGAATAAAAATACTTCAATGGCGTGCGGTGTACAAATTTACCCAGAAAAAGAATACGCAACTCATCATATTCTGAAATTCCTTATCGGTAATGGTACTGCCACTGGCGACATCGGCTTGGCGTAGGCATAATCGACACTTTCTGTTCACTTCACTCATGGATTGAAATAAGGTAAAATCTGTTTTGTAGTGAATTTTGTCCTTGTATGCTTGGTATCAGCAGTGAGGAAGAAATATGATGTTTATCAACAAAACAAAACCTCTGTCATTTGAATGCTGTCGACCATGCGTTATAAACGATCACTAAACAATCAGCTGTTTCGGAAGTGTTTGCTTTGATTTGTTGTTATTTTGTTACTTAAAGACCGGTGTTCCTTGGCGCAATCTGGTGCAATTATGTGGTAGCAAAGAAACTATGTTCCGCAGAGTGGTGGTTGGCATATCCGGTGGAGTAGATAGTGCAGTTTCAGCTTATTTGCTGAAAAAACGTGGTAAGACCAAGCGATCGAAGATGTTTGCCTGGATAATTGCTTCCACGTGTACTTCGCCCAAACAAAAATCCTAGGTTTCGAAGTATGTGGAGCTTTCATGAAAAACTGGGACCTGATAGACGAATCCGGATACTGCTCCGGTGAGCAAGACTGGGAGGATGCGCAGCGCCTTTGCCGGATGTTGGATATTCCCCTGGAACAAATCAACTTTGTTAAAGACTACTGGCTAGAGGTGTTTGGGTAGGTAATGGTCGAACCTGTGCAAAATGATCGATTCACTTAACCTGTATTTGATTTCATCTTGTAGAAGCTTCCTGAAAGACTACGATGCTGGGATCACCCCGAATCCGGACATATTGTGCAACCGGCACATCAAATTCAATCGTTTTTATCGTCATGCTCGCGAGCGAATGAATGCCGATGCCATAGCAACAGGTCACTACGCACGAACAAATTTTGGTCCATTTCTCGAACACTACAATGATAAAGAAAGTATGTCAACCGTGTGAAGAAAATTCACCAATCGTAGGCATTAAATACCATTTTCTTCTTTCGCAGACGTCCGTCTCCTTATGGCACCAGATCCCATCAAAGATCAAACGTTTTTCCTCTCCCAGATTACTGCCGAAACGCTCAAGCGAACCATGTTCCCAATCGGAGCACTAACGAAGCAACAGGTCAAACAGCTGGCTACCGAGGTCGGATTAGAGTCGTACGCCCGAAAGAAGGAAAGCATGGGCATCTGTTTCGTGGGCAAACGATCGTTTCAGCAGTTCATCGGCGAGTATATCGAAACGAAGCCGGGCCCTTTTGTGGACGTCGACAGTGGGCGCGTTGTTGGCACTCACGCCGGCCTGCACCACTGGACGGTGGGACAGAAGTGCAAAATCGGTGGATGTCTGCAGCCTTACTACGTGCTCCGGAAGCACCGGGACACGAACGTCATAGAGGTGGCTTCCGGTCACGACCATCCGCTCCTGTTCACCGACATGGTGTACGCGGAGGATCCCGTTTGGATCAACGTGCCCCGTGGTTTGGAAGAGGGCCGTGTGGTACGATGTCAGTTTCGTTTCCAACATACCAAACCGCTGGTCGACTGTAGTCTCATCGAAACGATCGTAGCATGCGGCGATGGTGCCAGGAAACGGCAATTATTCGTCAAGTTGGACAAACCACTTCGAGCCATAACGCCCGGTCAGTACGCCGTGTTTTACCGCAACGAGGAATGTTTCGGGAGTGCGAGAATTTTACAACCAGGCCCATCCGTCGCGTACAATAGCGAACTGATGGCTGCAATAGCGTAATAATATAAAGAGTAATAAACGCAATGATGGAGAAGAAAGTCATGAAGAGTAGAAAAGTTCAACTATTTTATCAAGTCGTCGATGCATCATTCAGGTAATCATTTTATTTTTAAACTGACATGCCATTATCTATTATGATTTTTTTTCAACTTCTATCCTAATACAATAACTTATATGAACCGACTGTTGTAATCACCTTTTCGCCGCCCAACACATTTTCAGTACGGAGCATGCTGTTTTCCCCGATGCCCCCGGGAACCCTGGTGTGAAGGATGGTGTCGAAATGTCGCAACACCGTGTTGATGTCGAAGTGTGTAAAATGGAGTCCTCTGTGAAAACTTTCTTCGCAAGGCACCACACAATCCCAATTGAATGAAAAGAAGATGTCTGGACAGGCGGTAGTAAAAGAACATCGTCGATTCGTGGGGTCTTATGACTAAAAAAAAAAATCCGGAGGTCACTTTATCATCTTTATCAACTAAGCATAACGGTAAGAGCATCGAGAAATTTTGTACAATCCGAGTGTTGAATCTGTATGACAGCCGTTTCGAAAAAATCCTGTGAGATTACGGCACCACTGCGGTTCCCGGCTTCCTCGAACGCTTTGGCGAAAAAGTGTCGACTGTCTTCGCAGACGGGTGGAACGCCGGCAAGGAGGGAAACGCCCCGCTGCAGATCGATCGGCGCAATGGCAATAAGCGGTAGCTCGTGCGCCCGACGATTCCGCGACACGGCCACGTGCGCACGGAGCAGAAACCGGGCCAGCATCATCAAACCGTACGGGCAGCTAAAGAACGGTACCTCCTCCTGCAGCACGAAGTACAGAAATGGGCCGGCCGATCGAATCTGGTGCAGCTCGAGGCTGCTCTGTACCTGCTTGAACACGGTCGTCAGCAGTGTCTTGCACAGTTCGATACCTTCGTCGAGAATTTGCTTTTTCGCCCGAGTCAGGGCATCCATGGCGTGGAGAAAGCAGGCTTCCGGTAACCGGTCCTGCCGGACGGATTCAAGCGTTGCCAGCATCGAGTAGACATAGTCGGCGGCGGAGTAGCGATTGCGGTAGCCGTACTGCAGCACGAACGATGCGTAGGTCACATCGGGCAGGTTATATTTGTCGGCAAACTTTTCCATCTTCTCGTAGAACTCCTTGCGCAGCACCAGGTCCATGGCGTTGAACGTTTGCTTCGCCTGCACCAACGGCAGTCCCATGTCCACCAGCAGCTCGTGCATCATCTTTTCGCCCTTGTACGTCCACAGCTTCAGCCGGCACGCGGGATAGTACGAGTAGCGGAGCGAATCCAGCACACTCCAGTGCCGAAACAGGGCCAGCTGTAGGTCACTTTCGAACACGATCTTTACCGACGTCTGGATGGTGGTCTGATCGGCCGCTTTGTTGGTAAGCCGCGACACGTGCGACTGAATCTTTTCGATCAACAGTGTGTACGAGGCGCTCTCGACCTTCCCGAGCAACTTCTGTTCCGTCACACCGACGATGGCCCACCAGAGCAGATCGAGTGAATCCTTCGAGAGGCGCCAGGCCAGTTCAAATATCCCAAGCGCCGAGCTGGGACCGTAGTAGGCGTACTGTGCGTACTCAAACATCAACGTAAGCCGCCGTTCCTGCCATGCTTTACGTTCGCGGCGTCGAAGTAGGCGCTGTTCGATGCGATTTATTCGCTGGTTTCCACCCCCACCATCACCAGAGCCGTCCTCCGAGTCACTTCCACTGCCAATACCGCCATCTCCTTCGTCTCCACTCTCCTCGTCGTCGGAGTCTTGGAAAATATCCTCGAAAGCGGGAATGTTTTCGTGTTTATTCATCTCTCCCAGGATCCGAACCTACGAAACATAAACGAAGGGAATCGTGAAACTGATAGGCTTCGTTGGCACGTGCAATAGCAACCAACCTGTCCATCGCTGTAAACATTGCACACATCGTACGGGCGGTGCGAATCACAAATAAAAAATACAACATCCTGTTCCGGCTGCAGGATATCCACGATGTCGATGCAGCCGCCGCAGTTGATCAACAGCACGTACCGCACGTCCTCCTTGTGCTCGTTGTACGCCCGCTTCATGGCCATCAGCCCCATGATCGGTACGATCGAGTACAGCACGTTGTCGCAGCGGAACAGCGCCTGCAGGATTTTACTCGCGCATATCGCATCGAGATCATAGTTCACCAGCACCAGTACCCGCTTGCCGATGAGCTGCTGGTAAAAGTCTTTCCTTAGGTCGGCGATAAACATTACGGCGGGACGGTAATAGTGTTTCCTTTTGCGTGCCCTTTGTTGTCACAACTAAACCGCTACTCAATGTGGGACAACATGCAGATGCAGAATGCAGGGCAAGTAGGCACGTTGGGGAGTATTGTCACGAGTGTGCGACCCTTTTATGAGCTTGCCACTGGCTTCGTTTTATACGATACACATAGCACACACCAACACTGAATGACAGAGAGGACAGTTGAACGAATTTACACAAAAAGACTATAGAAAAACAGAGTAATTTTGGTCGGAAAGAAATGTCCGACATAAACAAAACGATAACACCAAGCTGGCGCTAGAACTTGGAACGCGCAAGCAGTCGCCCGATGCTACTCCACAACAATTCAGTTTGCGCGCCGAAAGCCTTTGGGTTCCATATGACAAACTGACAAACGTTGCGTCTGACAGTCGGTAAATGTTTACAAGCACCCTGACGGAATTTATGTTTATTTTAAGCAAAACAATCGCTCGATAACATACATTTGCTGTGATCATTGTTGAGTTTTGAAAGCCACTCGGGAAACATGATCGAGGAACAATAGAATAGTTCAAATATTTAAATAATTCCCACAGCTAGCGGAGATGACCGTTGACATCCCATCCGCTAGCGACTGGCGATACTTGAAAGGTAAACATCACAAACGTCAGGTAATTCCCCCCATCACCAATTTCCACACTTTCCACCAGCCAAGGGGGGTCCAAATTGGGTTCAACGTCATACAGTCCAGACATCATCGTTGCATTTGCCGTCGTTGCCGTCTTCGCGTCACCTTCATCCTTCTCGTGGCCGTTCCTTGGCCGTAGTGGTCGTCGTCTTTCAGTCGCCGCCGTCGCGTTATTTCCTTCACCGTTTGCAATATCTCTGCCGCCGCTTGTCAACCCGATGGTCAAAGCAATTGGCGTACGATAAACGTGTCGCGTATCTGTTATTTTTACACCACCAGTTGGCTACGTGAGTTTGGACGGACGTACAACCGTACGGGGACAATTACAGCGAATACGCAGCAGCAATCTCGGCTTCATTCGTTCGTCCAGTGCGAAGCACTACAGGTGTGTTTTATCGGTGCGAGCCGTGCGTTTGTCGTATTTCAGTAGTGTGTTCAAGTCGTCAGTCGTCGGATTAAACAGCGTTCCTCATAGCAACGGACTAACAAATTCAGAAAGTACACCTCACCACCTTTCGGTTGCTGCGATCTAGTGGCTAGCGCAAGGCAGCTTACTGAAAGTAACATTCTACGCAAGTCGAACACAGACAACTAGCGGACGCACACAGGTTGTTTTATCGACAGGCGATTGATTTTTTTCTGGTTTGCCATCGACAGCTTACGACACAACAGGGTGCTCCAAGTGGTAGCAAAAACTAAAGTCAAGTTGAGCAGACGCGCCTCGCGGCAACGAAGCCCAAACCCAAACCAGAATGTCGGGCAAGAGCGTGATGAATAAGTTTGTGATACGAAATATCGTGCAGCGGTTCGTGAACTGCACGTACGTCTGTGTGTTCTACCTGATGCTCCTCTGCATGCTGGACACGGCCGGCATAGGGGCGGACAAGATGCCACAGGAGGACATTTCGGTCGTGACGGAGATCGATGAGGTAATTACCCAGTGTCAATTTCGATGCAACCGAATCTAAATCTCGCTCCTTTTTTTTCCCCAGCTATCACCGAACGGAAGCAGCGGGGCGCCGACCGAGGGTAAGGGGCTGCTCACGTCCGATATCGGATTTGTGCACGCGTTCGCCGCCTCCTTCATGGTGATCATCGTATCGGAGCTGGGCGATAAGACGTTCTTCATTGCGGCAATCATGGCCATGCGCCATCCCCGGTTGACGGTGTTCCTGGGTGCCATCGCAGCCCTCGCCCTCATGACCGTGCTGTCGGTGGTGTTCGGTATGGCCGCGACCATCATACCGCGCATCTACACGTTCTACATCTCGACCGCACTGTTTGCGCTGTTCGGCCTGAAGATGCTGTACGATGGGTATCGCATGTCGGCCACGGAAGCGGCCGAGGAGCTTGAAGAGGTCCAGTCGGATCTGCGAAAGCGCGACGACGAGGTATGTCCATCGTACTCCTTCGATTACATTATTCCACACGAACAGACACACACAGTAGGCGGCGCGTTTCGGTTCTTTCGCTCCAGAAGGTCTTGCACTTTCGTTACACCTTGAACTCAGGAGATCCTCGTTCCACCAACCTTGTCCATGTTGTGCCGTTGATATTGTATTTGATAAAGATTTTGAAACTCCCCTGCCACATTTTTTAAAAAGCGCTTTCACCTTGTTGGTGTTCTCTGCATGAAAATAGACGAATTAAAACGTATGTACACTCAGAATCTCGCCGTTGGTACGTTGGAGATCACCTATTAACCTACTGGCCGTAAGCCATCGGGGCATCCCTTATCTATCAGACGCGCAGTCTATCTCGTCGTCGGCGTGTTCGGATGTGAAGAGCAGTTTTACTTTCTTTCCAGTTTCGTTTTGCTTTCTTCCTTTCTATTGGCTTAATCCGGAATCGGTATTACCTTGACCTACCTCGGTCGCACGAGATGCATGACGATGCTTATTACAAATGTTTGATTCCCCTCCATAGACTTCCCTTAGGGTGTAATTGCTTTTCTCGTCCTAGGAAGTTATTTTAATCCATTGATGTGAATCCCCTGCCGGTTTCCATTCCACTTACGATGCGGTTCCCAGAAAGGCATTAAGTGTAGCTCTACCCTTGAAGAATGCGCGTTACTGTAAATCACTTCACCTCTGTCTCTGCTTAATCTTTCGCTTTCGTTACCTTTGCACGTTTGCACGCGTGCGTGGTTGTGATTGTTCCTGTAAACCCCGTAAGTTCTGTTGACGAGGAAAAGATGAGCAAATATTCCTAAGATAAAGCGCAGCCAAAAAATGTGTCAGCACAAGCGGCAAGACGGTCGGTTTGTTGCGTACGAGACTACGGCCTCAGACGTGATTAAGGATAGCTTCTGCAAACAATGGCTTGTTTCTAATGTCTCTGTAACCGATTAGAGCATATTTTTCGGATAGGTTTTTAAAGGATTCATTGGCCTCTGCAATACTTAATTATTATCTACCTTTGATATCGCTGCGTCATCTTACCAAGTACAATTAAACATTGTGTCCTTGCAGGCAAAAATCGTCTCGTTGCCATGCGCGTGGTAATTATGATTCCATTGATTCATACTCTCGCCAACTATAATGATATGAGCACAAGGTGATAAATGAAAGATACCGTCGGAGTCACCGCCGCCTTCGACAGCTTTGTTTGGTTTGCCATCACCAAATCTCTACCCCCAGCTCCTATCGTTATTTGAAGATCCTTCTCTTATCGCTCACGTACTTCTGTGGCGTTTACGTTCCCGCGTCTCTTTGCGTTCCTCCCATCGATGACTAGTGGTGCCCTGACTAACGACACTCACCGGTTTAGTACACACGTGGCTTAGCACATTTTCCTCAAACATTATGCTACGGTCAACACGTTTCGCACTGTTTTTATTTCACTGCATGGACTGCTTTTTTTCTTTGCTTTGCTGTTTCAAACCGCCGTTAATGGCTTGGGGACACCTCGGTCGACACGTAGAATGGTGCACAATGTTATCAATATCGAATGTTATCAATAGTAGCAACAATGTTGTGTAGCAATCTTGACACCTCGATAGACACAGTATATTTTCAGTAGCTTTTTTTTGTATAACTGTAGCGTGTATCGTCTAGTTATTTTGAAGGAGAATGATGCTTTTTCTTTTAAATTTGATTCAGTAATATTTTTCATTTATATTCCCGCTGGGACATATTTATTTCCAAAAGTTTTGTCCGCCGTTCTGAAATCTACGAAACAATCGGTTTATGAGCGCAATGATCCACGTTGTTTGTTTTGTATCGTTTTTTGTAAGTGAATTTGATGTTACGTTACCTCTTATGCCTGGAAAGGCCCGAACGATGTAATGCAATGTCTAAATCTGGTTCACTTATTTATTTTTAATGCCTGTTGCATATATCTTATCTTCGGATCAACCAGATTAGGTGGTTGTACAAACACATTTTATGAAATCTAAACTTATGCCCTAAATCAGGGGTCGGCAAGTCCATGCACTAAAGTCCGGCCCACGAACTGATTTGATCCGCCCCTTGTGAAAATTTTAGTGTTTCATACAAAAAAAAACCAGGTCAATATTATCGAATTTGTTTGTTTTTCCCAAAAATGAAGATTCAAATTGTTGAACGAGGTGTTCAATACCGAGGTGTTCAATACGCGTATACTTTTGGATAGACTGTTCTATCGTATTTGCATTATTGGTCGTTCTAAAATATACTAGTTTCGTGCGTTTCGTCCTGAAACACGGCGGCAATAATTCATTTATTTTGTATCCAAAATAGATACGTTCAAGGAATAGAATTTTTGGTTCTCATAACTTAATTAAGTAACGCTCGAATTTGGAAAATTTCTCGAAGCTGAGTTACATTAATTACTGAGAGTACGCCATTAAAACGAAGATATTTTAAAATATGTTGAGTAGAGGAGTATGAAAAAATGTGATTGGCAAAGTTCCAAATATTTTTTTATTATTTTTTTATTTTAATTTACTATTTAAAAAGTTAATACTCCATACAAAAGGGCCTTTTACTATTTAGAAAACATTTAATTATCGTGTAAGGTACCCGGCCCGCACATTAAGTTTCCTTTTAATCTTCAGGCCTAAATAATTGTTTTCCTCGTTTTATTTTGCTCTCATTTACCTATATTGAGATCGGCGATAAAAACATGTCGGATAAATTACCAAATTATGTTTAAATTCAGTTTCCCCTACAATCAATCAAATATAGTTAAACTTAACGGTAAGGATCATGTTGAAAATATAAACATTAATTGGTTTATTAGGTTTAATGTATCACCGAAATGGTTTGATTGGTTTTCTGCTCTCGTAAAGCCATGGACAAATGGTTAAACGATGCCTCTTGTTTGCAGGAATGCTCGTTAATTTACCTGGCGAAATTAAATCGCGGTAGCGCTTAAATACTTGCTGGGAAATGACCTCTCGCTTGCAGTTGCAATTATTTGAAATTGCGCCCGCTAGACGCACTAATAGCAGATGCTGATGAAAGATGAACGGTCTGTGTCGTAAGCTTTTCGTGGAAATAATTTCCTGCCATCAAACAAATTCTCATCCGGAACTCCGGATGGTAATATTTAAACCTGGACTAGCAGTTACGCAAATAGGGTTCTTGTCCAGCTCCACTATCTTCCGTGTCAGTCACGTGCGGAACGTGTTATCAGTCACTTACTGCAACGTTACGTTAGAGAGAAGTGTTTAAGTGTCGCTTCGATTATTTTGTTCGCCAAAAAATCTATTAAGTCTTTTTAATTTTTTCTGTTAGTTTATTCTTTCCGATTTTTTAAATATTTTAGTTCTTCTTTCTCGGCTAGTTTGATTTTCTTAAACAATTTCTTTCCTGTACTTCGCATTTCACTCGCATAGTTTTTCTCACACGCTCCAAACCTATGGTCCTCCGAATCAGTTTTCATCGCTCTCTTCTTCTTTTAACGAAAACGAAAAAGTCTCAACAATCCCTCGTTCTTTTCTTATGACCGTGTTGTTCTCGTGGGACCCAACCTCACCTGTAACCAACCTCTTTCCTCCTCACACACGCTCTCTACATCGTCCCGTCAACTAACCAATCCCGTCCCGGTGAACATCGTTACAATCTCAGCTGGTACGATCGATGAGCGGCGGCCGGAAGGACACGGTCGAACTGTTCCCGCTGAGCGACACGGAGGAGGAGGCGGCCAGCAAGCAGAAACCGAAACCGATGCTGTCGCGGACCGGAACCGCCACCTCCTCGATCGGTAGCATTCATCTCCAGCAGGAACAACATCCAAGGCGAGGCGCCAACAACGGCTCCATACACTCGCTGGCCGCCGACCAGCAGGGGACGGCTTCCGGGTCCGGCACGCTGCGGCTGTCTTCGTCCGCCTCTCAACTGTACGGTGGTACGGCCCAAACGGGAATCTCGACCGGTGAAACCGGTACAACTGATGCTAATCTCGAACGCACGCCCAACAATGTCGGAGGTGCCGATAAGGTGTCCGGTGACGAAGGTGGCGGAAAAGCGGCGCTGGACGCACGCGAACCGAACCGCACGACGACAAACCTTACGGTCACGGCAAACGCGGCTGAAGGCAAGCTGATCCTGCTCAAAGGTGGCCTAGGGGAAAGCGAGCAACGGCAGCGACTGCGGACGGCCAACAACAACAACAACGGGGTCGACAATCATGCCGCCACTTCCGGGTCGTCGGCTGGACCGATGGCCAACGGAACCGGTTCCGGCGGGGTCGGAACAGCGGGAGGAACTCAGCATAAAACGGTTAGCGAAACGGAATGCTTGCCCGAGACAAACAATTAATTCCTTCTGGTCCGGCCAGAGGGAAATTTTGGCAAAATAGAATCCTCACAACACACACCTCACACATAAACCACCAGGAAGGACTGGACACTACACACACACACACACACACACACAAGCGTGCGCGAGGACCATCCACACGTACACTGGAATGTACGCTTCCATCGGCTAACGTTTCGTTTTCTTCCATTGTTCGTGATTTACCGATTCTGGTTTTCATTATGTGACCTTTCTTTCATCATTTTGTGCTGCTATATTATTTTTTTATTTATTTATTCTGCTTCTGTTGCTAGATAGTATAATTTTATTTGTTACTCCATTTGTTTTATGCTTTAATTTAAGTTTTTCAATGTACGAGATCGTGTGTGTTGTGTGAGTGAAAAAGAAAAAAACCCCGTTGATCTTCTTAGTCAACCGCATTGGCACCGGTGGAAAGTGGAAAACTCGATCCTGACCTCGAAGAACAGCCTTTTCCACTTCATATCGCTTTTCCTCCTTGGACAAATATGTTTCAGTTGCTTCCGGTTCTTGCTCCTCTTCACATTCGTTTCGTTTTGTTCGTATCGATTCATATTTTAACGTTATTCGATTTGTTCACCCGTTTTGTCGAATTTAAACCTGTTTCGCAAATAATAAATAGCATTTTTAGGTTTGTTGTTTGGCTGTTGTCTCTGTTCTCTTGCTTCTTGTGTTCTTCTGCTGTCCGTACGTCAAGTTCAAGCTCCTTTATTGTTTTGCCATAAAGAAAAATGTCTACCATCGGCACTTCATCGTTTTGCATTCTGGACTTTTTGTAAAAAAAACCGTAACATTTAATGGTTGCGTTGGTGAAACATTAAAATTGGGATTTGACAAACAACACAATTGTTTTCGGCTTTCAAATACCGGTTGTTGCACGTTTGCCTGTGTGGAAAGTGTTGTTTGCGTGTTGTTTTGCTTCAACGTTCATTTTTATTTTGTTGTGTTTTTGTAGTTATTTTAAGTGAGGTAGTGTGGCCAAATCCGTTATCTTTCTGCTTTTCCTTATATCATACGGTTTGTGTTGAACGACAAAACAACAGAAAACGACACGTTTGCACGAACATTAGGGCATCGAAAGTTTATGGGCATTTTCGAAACACAAAATTCGATGCTAATTTCCGTTAGAGCAGTCCATGGAAAATCCTTTGACAGATGAACGCCATTTTATTGTAACGATCCTTGATGAAGGTTTCGACTTAGTTGGAGCTTTATTAGATCTTAGTAGGCGCACTTTCCTTTTGGTTTATTCATTAGTCATTAAGAATTGAATCTAGAGTTGTGTAATTCCGATTCAGAATCATGAATCTGAATGACTCTTTGCTTCGTTTTTGAGATTCCTGAAACTCTTAATGAGGGATTCATGTATCCCAAAGATTCATTAATGTTTAAATAACATAAAAGAAGGGCCAAAAGTATGCAAAATTGGGGACTTTTTTCCTCCTTTTTTCCGCTTAGGCTGGTGTCAGTGCTCGTCCGACGGTCCGTCTGCTCGTCGAAAATGGATGGGATTTGACAGATGGAGCTCCGATAAAATATCGTACGACAAAGCACTAACACCAGCCTTAAGATTCGTGAAATTATTCGTGAAATATCATTAAGATTCGTGAAAGATTCATGAAGATTCATTGAGGTATCGAAAGATTCTTCATTGTTTTATGATTCCAAAAGAATCACGAATGAATCTCGCCTAAAGATTCATAATGCACAACACTAGTTCAATCCTTTTTCGCTCCGGAAATTACCGTCGAGGGGAGGATTCTTATTTCTCACAACGTATTTCTTATAAGAGATTTTTCTTGTTTCTTACCACTGATTATTTCTTTTGTCTTTGTTTCTTTTTCCCCTTTTCCCACCCTACCCCAATATTGTGCAGCTCGAACGCGAGGTTAGCGCTGGCGGGGGACTGATGGTGCAGGACGCCGAATCGGGTGCCGCCCGCCGTGGCTCGACCCGTGGCCGGCTGAACAACAACAGTGCCGCCCTGAAGCTGCTGTTCCGCATCTTCATGCAGGCGTTCACGATGACGTTCGTGGCCGAATGGGGCGACCGGTCCCAGCTGACGACGATCATCCTGAGCGCGCGCGAAAACGTGTACGGCGTGATTCTCGGCGGCGTCATCGGGCACTCGATCTGCACCGGACTGGCTGTGATCGGTGGGCGCATGATCGCCCAGCGAATTTCTGTCCGAACTGGTATGCTGTTGAAGAAGCTAAGGAGAGTTTTCCCGACACCTGAAACTAATCAAACCTTTCGGTCCCGTTTTCTTTCAGTAACTCTCATCGGTGGCGTCGTGTTTCTACTGTTTGCCGTAAGTGCACTGTTCTTCGGTCCGGGTGAAGAGGAACCGGTAAAGGTGCCAATTCCGTAAAAGAATGTCACCATCCGAACAGGCCATCCACCTCCTCACCGAAACATTCGTTCCGGAAGCAACGACGCAACGCAACGCCACACGGCCGTTTCATACGTTTAAGAAGGGGTATTTGTATGCTTATGTCAATGGTAGAAACGTTTAAGTTTAATTTACACCGAACGATCCATATTCCCTCCACAGTTTATCCAGTTTTTTTGTTTTGTTTTAGGGAAATTGAAATGTATTGTACCGCTTTCTGTTTTGCTCATCATCATTTTCAGTTGTTCACTAAGCTTTAAAAAAACATAGGAAAAAAAAGGAAGGAGGTTCTTTGTACAGAGGTGGGGTAGGAAATATCTATGTATATGTAGGAATAGTAACATCAAGCGATTGAACAGGATAACAAATTAGGCGACAAATTGCATAGTGAGACCCAGCCAGTAATGGAAAGTATTTTTAACATGATAAGTCAGTCAAAGTGGAAATGGTATACCATAGGGAAAGGAAAAGGCACGAAGTGCATGCGTAGAAAAGCGGGAATTAAGGGCGAACTCACAGAGTATTGGAAAGGCAGGGGGGTTGATTGTAAAGTGTTTGTTTGTCTGAGGAAAATGGCAATATACTGGGGCATTACGCCACCGAAATAACCGGACACATTGTTACTTGCTCCTTCCTTAACATTTGCCGTGGAAGACATTCGCTGGCGAGAATCGGAAATTATTGTGAAATAACGGTATGCTAGAGTTTAAATTGGAAAAAATAAAATAAACTTGACTGTATGGTTGTAGAAGAGTAAATGCCATTTCGATGGTAGTTAAACGGTTTATCGTAACATATTCCGAACGAGCAATTAATCTCCATAATGATCGTTAAATGCTGGTCGTCACTTTGAAATTGATGTTTGGAGATTGAGAATTCATAAGCTCCCAATCTATGAAGAGGCAAACGCCGTTATTTTGCTTCAAGAAGCCCTTCCGAGGAAGCTAAAGTGGACCACCCAACCAAACAAACCATTTCCGGTCATCATGGCGTGAAAAAAAGCAACAAGAAAATCCCATATATTTATAGAAAAAAGACCGATAAATTTGTCGGATCGCTGTATTTACTGTTTGCTTAAATATATGTTTTAACCTACGCAAAGGTACGACGTTTCGCTCTCCCTATCTAAAACGTGTGGAAGCAAAACGATTTACAATCTGTGTGTGCCCGTTGGGGGTCTTTCGGGTCATTAAATAAGAACAATCGGAATGAAGACTCCTTCAAATACTTCAGCACAAAATCCTCAATCCCTCCCTCTATCTTTCTCTTCGTTTTCGTTTTTCTTTTTTTTCTTTGCTTGCCTACAACTATTATCAGTGTTCTCCAACCATCTCGCTCCGATTGTCCAACCAGGTTTGGTTGGTAAGGAGCGCCTTACCTCGACGCGGTATGTATAATATAATATCTATTTTCTCTTGTCTTTTTTCCGCTTTTCACTTCGTGAGCAAAGGAATAGTATTTAATTGTCTTTTTTCCTCAATCAATTTTCTTTTCATTTTGTTACAAAAGTCTTATACGTACTTCATTTTGTTTTTAAATGATACTAAAATAAGAATGTTTCGTTTATTGTTTGTTCAGTATGGAACGTTTGCAAGTGTTTCCATGCAAGAGAAGGTACGTTTGTTTGTTTTTCAACTTTTGTTTCGTTTAGTTTAGGGTCAAACAAAGCACAAACAAATTCGTTTGTAATGCAACATGATCATTCTTCTTCATTTCAATTTCAACCTCTTGCGATATGAGTTGTGCGCGTTTTCCTAGCATTACGTACGCTCTTAATTGATGGGTTTCTAGTAGCACTTTGTAAAATATCATTTGTTTTCCTTGCGTCTTGTGAGAAAAAAGAAGATCATGCCGCAAATAACTTCTCCTGCCAAAGTCTCGCGTGTTTTTTGTTTCCCTCAAGCACATCAAACCATTAAAATTAAATCAAATGCATAAAGTTGTAAAACCATTGCCGAATAGAAGGTGCACAAACTAATGTTCCCAGTGGATTCACTTACAAACTAAACTCCAACAGTTGCTTCGTGAGTGCTGGCATGGAGGTCGATGTACTACTGTGTCCATAAAAATAAGGTGACATTGTTTTTCTTCCATGATCGTGGAATATTACATGAACGTCATGAGATGTTTGTGAAACGCCAAACGGGACCGAAATTGTGGCACCACGATACTGCACTCGTTCTTCGTGACCAAATTGCCATCAACTCTAACTCATATCGTTCAATCACCTTGGAAAATCAGTTGTCATAGATGCAGAGATGCTTAGAAGGCGGTGAAATTAGTTTGGAAGAATAAATTAAAATAAAATCAAAATAACTTCAATGCCACCTTAGTTTTTGGGCACAGCAGGTATGGATAAATAATTTATATAAGAGAATGCCTTTGCAGGCAACCTCCAAAACCGGGCACCACCGCACAAAGAATCATCGGAATAATGCAAGAAGAATGTTTCGAAGAAAGCTTTTTTCATTAGCACTCGAAAGAACGAACTTATTTTAAAAAAAGAACTATTATTTATAAAGATAAATGTAAATATGCATATATACGATTACAATACATTACTGCAAGAGAATTCTTGAATCTTACATTCTTCCTAAAATGAATTAAGTTCAAAAGTAAGTAAATATAAGTAGACAAAAGCCGGCAAAAAAGGACTCTCTACCTTACGAGAAGAGCCTAGGTTTTACACCCCGTTTAATGCAACAGTTTGATTGTTACCATAATCATCTCTTTCGCCCGTTCCATTCGCATTATTCTCTTCTTTTCTTTATATAGCGACAATACCTATCTAACTTTCCTTAGTTGCTATTATTGCTTATCGGAAAAACGAGCAAAAAAAAAAGTTGAGCGAGAAAAAGAGAGTCATTCCGTTCCGAGGCAAACGAGTGTGTGAGAACAAAATTTCAACCCCATTGGCATGAAGCACTCAGTTAAAAATAACCTTAAGCGCCGGTTGCAGATTGATTTTAAATATTCATTCGTTTTGGTCGTTTTACGTAAAACAGGAAAGATAAAAGCAGTAAAACGTGTTCTCCTCATCGCGCCGGATGAGTTGTAGGATAGTATAGGAGTTCAGACTTCTTTTCTGTACGAATCGGATTCGTAATACTTTTTCCCTGCTTAAAAAGATGTAAATCTCAACCAAGTGGAAGGTTGTTTTGCGTCTTACACGCTTTCCCGTTTATAAAATATTATAATGGCCCCTTCCGGCGGTGGGGAATAAAATATCGTTCAAAGGCAAAGGACCAAGCCATGCGGTTGGTTACGAAGGCGTCGTCGCCTCGAAGGTAACCCCATTCTTGTAGTTACTGCGTCGATTCCGTTGCTTTACGGAACGTTCATCGATGGTGTTGTTGCTGCCCTCACTGTAGTCCTCGTCGCCATCGTCGTCTTCGTCGTCGTCATCGTCATCGGGCATATCGTCTTCGGAGGCGGAAGATGACTGAGGTGTCTCGGAGCGGGCTCGTCGTCGTCGCTTTCGCTTCGAACCGTTCTTCCCACCGTTCCGCTGCTTTCGAGCCTGCGGTTCCTGCTTAAGCTTCAACGGAGCCTCCACCAGCGCGCCAGTGTCTTCCGACTTACCGAACCCGCCGCCGGCCGCAACTCCAACGCGCCTTGTTTTGCTGCTGCCACCATCATCGCCTTCGCCACCCTTCTCCACCTTGGCCGCCATCCGTCGCATCTTTTTCTGCTGGCAGTGAAAGATGTGCTTCGAGATGGCGCTCTTGTTCTTAAACGGACGCCCACAAAAGTCGCACACCACCTCGATGCCGTCCAGCTCGTGCAACCGGGCGTGCTTGGAGTAGTTGCTCGGATCGGTGAACGCCTTCCCGCACACCTCGCACTGGTACGGCCGGACGCCCATGTGGCGGTACGTGTGCGCCCGGTACTGGTCCTTCCGGGCGAACACCTTCCCGCACACTTCGCACGTAATCCCGGTGAAACCGGGCTGCTGCTTCAGGTGCATCGTCTTGTGGCGCTTCAGATCGTACGAGCGCTCGAAGTCCTTGCCGCACTGGTCGCAGGCGTGCGGCTTCGGCAGCGCCACGTCCGCATTGTGGCGCCGCACGTGCTTGTACAGGTCGCCGGACGAGATGAACGCGTACGTGCAGTTGGGGAATGGGCACTTAAAAGGCCGGTGTCCGGTGTGGATGCGTACGTGACGCGTCAGGTCGCCGGTCTGCACGAACGTACGGCCACAGTGTTCGCAGGAGCGTCGCTTGATCGCGGCATGCACCGTCGACAGGTGCTCCTTGATGGCGGGAATGTCCGTAAACTGACCGTCGCAGATGGTACACTTGAACAGCATCGAACCACCACCATCGGTGTCCGATTCCAGGACGATCACTTTCGCCTCCTCGAAAGGAGACAGCTTTTCCGGATCTCCTTCATAAGGATCGTACGGTTCGTAGCGTTCCTGTTTCGTTTGCGGTTTCGTTTCCAGCGGCGTGGCCGAATCGTCCATTAATGGTGTCTGCTGGGAACCTTCCACCTCTCCGTTCTGCTCTTCCATAGAAGCGTCGTCGTCATTCCGCTGGAAAGGAGTTCTCTGCGGCGGCTGTTCTACTTTGATCTCCTTTTTACAGACACCATTCTGTTGAACCGTGGCCGGTTGCTTTCTATTCGAACCCGTCTCCACTGCTACTCGCTTTGCACTTCCTCCGTCTTCACTCGAGATCGTCGATTTACTTCGCTTACGGGACGACGCTGAAGAAGATGCCAAGGGAGAGAGTGATTCCTTTTTCGACACCTTTGTTCCCCGGTTGTGCTCGGACGTTTTATCCTTCGGTGAGCCACCGTCGTCTGCCTTTACGGGTTCTGTTTCTATTGCGCCATTTATCTCACCGTCACCACTTGGTGGTGTTGGTTCCAACGTTGGAACCTCTTCATCGGTTCCTCTCTCAGCCACCAACGACGATAAGAGCTGAACCGCTTGGCTTAGATCGAGCTCGTGTGCGTTCATCAGATGCTTCCGGTACCAGGCCTCCGTTTTGAACGACATGTCACACTTGCAGCACTGAATCTCGTCCCCGAAGGAAAGTGCAACCGATTGGGCGACTTCGGCAGCTTCGGCCGCTTCCTTCGCTTTGGCCGATGGCTTCCGGGACGTCCGGACCGTGCGCTTTTTCAACCCTTTGAGCGGCTGTTGCTCGTCCTCGTCGTCGTCGTCATCCTCCTCTTCCTCATCCCGAGTCCCCGAGTGTTGGACCGTTGGTTTTGGAACGGACGAACCCGAACGACGCTTTTTTCCGTCACCGTTTTCCTTCTCCTTACTGGCGACGGATGGGATCCGATCACGATCTTCCTCACTGGCCGCGCTCAAGCTGGACTTTGGACGGCCACGGGTTGGGTGCTTCTTTACCGTCGTCGTCGAATCGCTTACCGACTCGATACCGCTGTCACAACCGGGGGATGATTCTTTCTCCGCCTCTTTCACAACGGCGGAGCTGCTTTCGAGCTGCTTTCCAACCGACGCGGTGGGCTCTTCCAGGACGGATTCGATTTCCTTCGCCTTCAGCGATGCCGGCGATCGCACTTTAACCTCCTTCGGTACGTTCGTCGCTTTACCTTCGCCTTCGCCATTTGAAAGACTTTTACCCTCAACATCACAACCGATGGTGGTTACTTCGTTCCCTTCAGTCTTCTTTTGAATCTCCTCTTCGCTCACGATGGTAGCTGCAGATGCTTCCTCTACGTTACGGGACCGTTTGCTCTTCGGCTTGAACAGTGCCGACACGGATATGTAGGACTTTACCGGCGACGGTGAGCCATTCGATGCCGCAGCGTTCACGGATGCTACTTCCGGAGAGGGAGGTATTTTCGGCACCTTCGGCGGACGTCCACGACCTCTTTTCGGGGGTGGAGGTGGTATTTGCAGTTGTGTAGCTAAAACGACAGTACAATAAAATCAATTAAACAATAAGTAACAAGAAATCGTCAAAGTGGTAAGCGTAAAAGTTACAATAATATGGAGTGGCGGAACAGTTTTTTTCAGATTCAGATCAAAGATGGCGGAGAAATTAAATAAACTACGCAACAAAAATCAGTAAACAGCAGACCAAACCAGAAACAAATTTCATTTCTTTTGTGAGGAATAATTATTTTACAAAAGTATAAATGAGCGTTTGTTTTTGCTCTGTTTTTTACACATTAATGTTCATTTGGATACGAGTTTGTGGGTAAAATTCTCAGAACTCTGTGTGTGTTTTTGATGGATAATTGGGGATTAAACAATGTAATTTTCACCGTGTTGATTGATTCAACAGTGGTTGATTATAAATTTACCGCCTTTGCGATCCAAACATTTTCTGGAAAGAAGCTTCTTTGTAGCAATTCTTTGTAGCAATAATCGACTATCATCTGATTGCACGGAGTGGCAGAAAAAGGCTGAAGTTGTTTTTTTTTAACGTGAACAAACATGCAATATTTTGAGTGGTTTAGCGACGCAAATCAGGGTTGAAAATTTGTCAAGAATCGGTTGTTTGATACAGTCGGACAAGAAAGTATCCGTATAGTCACCAATTTCAAAATTAAAGCTGGTTATTTGCCACAGAGTTCATCAACTTTCTGAATTGATTTCCCTTTTCAAAACATGAAAAAGACAGCTCTCTGATGGTTGCAGTTGTTTGCCCAGTTTCACCGGCCAGTTCAAGGTAAATGATAATATTAAGTTGTTGCCGCAATTTATTTGCACCCTTAATAACTCAAAATAATGGCGGCTTTAATAAATTGACTAATAGGACCTCACCAAACCGGTGTTTGCCGTCAAGAATGTCTGGTTGACTTTTTTGTCATCAATTCTGAGCCTTTTTTTATTTTCTTTAAAAGGAAGTGACCTAAATGTAACTTTTGGGAAATTTTAAGTACTCATTCTTTAAAAATTTCTTTAGTTTCTTTAAAAATTACGTACAGTCACTAGCAAAATTGAGCATACAACCGAACGAGCGCTGGTTTTTCTTCCATAACTTGCACAAATATTGGCCTAATTTAATTTTTTAAACGTAGTTTGATAGCAAATTGATTAGACAAAAGAAATACTTACTTTGTTTTCATGTAACTTATCTGTGTTTTTTATAATAAAATAATAACTGAAAAAAGTCCATTTTCACCAACGCAAAATTGAGCATACACCTTCGTCTTCGTGAGTATAAATTGACTTCGGGAACTTTATCATGTGTCCAACAATGTTTATTTAGTAGTTTGGCCATCTAGGAGCCTGGTCAGTCTATAAATTGAGCACTTTGGCAAGTATTTTTGAGCCAAGATGGACCTACTCGGCAATTGCAACTTGTACCAAGGATATCAACATGTTTTGTCACGTAAAGTTGTTGCGGGGTCCAGAACTAGCGGTCAAATGGTCACAATCTACAATACTGACGTAGGTAAACAAGTGAAAAATAAAGGGACACTTAAAAACCTTACCAAAAGAGGACGAGATTGATTTTTACAACAGTCAACGAACGAGGAATAGCTCGTAGTCTGAGAATGGATGATTTACAATCATTCCAAAACAGGTCTAGAAATCACTTGACACTCTTAAAAGGTACGTCAGGGCTTACATCAACTGGAGAACTACTCAGAAGAAAACTTTGCGAGGTCAAATTACTTCAAAAATGCCTATCTTTCAAAAAGTGAACATGATGAAGGAACTTTGATTTCGAAACGGTGCATATTGACGTAACAAGAGTAAAAAATAACATTGTGTTCGTCGATTAGTCTTAAAATGACCTATTCGAGTCTTAAAATAGCCAGATGATCTGGTAGCAACCTGTTTCAATGCCAGAGATTCAATATTTGTCCATAACAGTCAAACCCAGTGAAGGCAGCGTTGAACTATAAAGTTCAATGACAACTGGAATAGCTTAAACTATGTAGTTCAGCGAATTTATCATGGAAAAATTGGGTTATTTGAACAATCTGAAACATGACCAATAACCTATCGTTAAAAAAATCATCTTACTTTGTCACTAATGCCTCCAGTAGGACAACGATACAAACCTCACTTGGAACGTCGTGTGGTACTGGTGTCGTACAGTGACCGGCAGGGAAAAGTGGACACCTCGCATTTTTTTTATTTCGCTCAATATTTTTTTCTTGTCGAAGTAAATACGCTGAAAATATTTTTCGTATCTTGTTTTACATATTTTTTATGAGATTCATTAATTAATTACCGAAAAAAAACGCTTTTCAATTTTGGAGAAAAATTATAAAAATATATGTTTAAAAAAACAGTGACAAGAAAAAGTGGACACTTCAGGTGTTCATTAGTTTACATAAAAAA
>KE524591.1:21086-45018 GCA_000441895.2 Anopheles sinensis | reverse complement strand
TAGCAACCTGTTTCAATGCCAGAGATTCAATATTTGTCCATAACAGTCAAACCCAGTGAAGGCAGCGTTGTACTATAAAGTTCAATGACAACTGGAATAGCTTAAACTATGTAGTTCAGCGAATTTATCATGGAAAAATTGGGTTATTTGAACAATCTGAAACAAGACCAATAACCTATCGTTAAAAAAATCATCTTACTTTGTCACTAATGCCTCCAGTAGGACAACAATACAATCCTCACTTGGAACGTCGTGTGGTACTGGTGTCGTATAATGTGCCTAAGTCTGTCAAAACACTTCCATAGATCAATGGAACTCAATCATATGGTCCATTTAGGATGCTGATCAAAGTTCCAGCCGAAAAACAACGATTGACCAATGCCAAGGTACAAAAGAGAACCGAAAATCGTGATGCAGGGTACATGGAATAGTATACCGTAGTTGGTGGCCAAAAATTAGTGGAATCATTGAAGAAATGGTTGCACGCAGTACTGGATACCCAGAGTAGTCATACCACATACTAACTAATTGGTTTCTTTTGAATTGACCGCAATTTAGGCCTTAGATTATGATGTACACAGATCTGTATGCTCAATTTTGCGTTGGTGAAAATGGACTTTTTTCACTTATTATTTTCTTATGAAAAATACAGATAAGCTACGTGAAAACAAAGTACATATTTCTTTTGTCTGATCTATTTGCTATCAAACTACGTTTAAAAAATTGAATAAGGCCAATGTTTGTACGAGTTATGGAAAAAAACCAGCGCTCGTTCGGTTGTATGCTCAATTTTGCTAGTGACTGTACTCATTTTTAAAAAAACCCTTCTCGGTAAGATAAGTTTAATGTCACGAAATTAATTTTCATCAATGCATTAAGGGGAAAAAGCATTAAGGCAATAATCGTGGAAGGAAAATGTTACACACACGATGATGACTTTGTTGATTCATTGTACAATTTACGAATCATCCATCCGCAGTAGTCGTATAAACCAAACCCAATTTACTTTATTCACATGGTATGGAAATCGAAAATTTGCGTTTAATACTAAAATCTTGTTTATACTAAATTTGACCATCAACCGTACATTATTAATAGTAAAACTAATTATTTTTCGTGTGAAAGACCAATGAAAATTAAAAAAAAAATCAATCAATTTAGGAACCGGCGACCAATGGAGCAGCATGGTTGTTCACTCATGGGGCGAAGGGAATCGGTTCTTCCGAATATTGCCGAAACTTACGGTAATCCGACGGAAGCTGTACCGCAAACCGTTCCGTGCTGGCGCATAATCTCGCTGGACAATATATTGTACGAAAAAAAGTTTTATTTAAGTCCCCAAACATGACGGCGGCAACCGAGTGGGCACCACCACTCCGGTACAAGCCACCAGGCAGCTCCATCGCACACATACACGTGTCGCGGCCGCCTGCCCGAGACGGGCCTTTGTATGTTTGACGCGATGACGCGTAAAAGGGAAACGAACCGTTCCAAGGGCATCGCGGTGCTTACGCGGTAGTGTGGGTAAGCTTGTGTGTACACCACCATCCGGGGCAAGTTTTGGCGGATGTGGCGTAAGGGAACGTAAAAATGACAAAGAAAAGAATAAAGTCGGTCCAAAACACAAAGCCGGCAATGGAAGTTGGGAAACCATTTCAGACGAGACAAACCTGATGCATTGGTTCTCGTTAGTGTGTGTGTAATATAGACGGAACCATTGTTTATGCTGATGAAATTATTTTCCAACAAAAATACTAACCTGTAACATCCGATGACGGTGACGCATCGGGCAATACTTCCGCCGCGACGACCTGCTGATGCGCTTTGTGTTCAACAATGGCTGCCGGTTCCGTTCCAACAACAGGCTGGACATCATCGGCAGGATCATGGACTGCTGCGTTTAGGTTCGCCTCCGGTACGACCTGCTGTTCGAATACTTCTTGCTGTACGACATTAGTGGAACTTGCTTGATCCTTTGCCGATTTCGCCAGCTCAGCGGATATTACTACCGCCGCTGTCGTACCACCGCTGATATCCTCCTCCAGCAGCGTTTGGGTTGCGCTGGTATTGGTTATAACGGAGGCGGCTGTCATAACAGCAGCGTCGCACGATGCGGCACCGCCATTACTCGTCGGAACCGAACCGACCGTCGAATCTTCCGCAACGGATACCACGTTAGCCAGCAATGGTTTCTCTTCTACCAGCGTCGTCGTCTCCTGCAGCAGCTCGCCACTGTTGCCCTCGTTCGGGAGCGTGTGGTTCCCATCGTCGACGAGTTCGGGTGCCACGTCCGGTTCTTGCTTGATTGTCGTGAGGATATGCAGTGGCGGTGGTGCTGATACCGGAACCGGAACCGCTGCTGTTGCGGTCGCGGTTGCGGCGGTCGCCGCCGGCGGTTGATGCTTGGAAGCCGGTGCTGCCGCTACCGCTATCGGTTGCGGTGGTGAACGGAGTACCGAAACGCGATTAATTGCGTTGCCCGATCTGTGATTGTCGTCCCTAAGCGAGGCAACCGGTACAACGGTAAGATGGGCGGTAGGAGGAACTGCCCGGTTCGAGCCTACTACGTTGGCGTTGTTCGTGGGAGCGATGGTGGATGTGGCTGCACGGGCGAAATTTAACATCGGTGCCTGCTTGATGCACAGCGATTGCTGAGCAGGCGGAGCAGCAGGCTTCGACGTTGGCGGCAGCGATTGCTTCTGTCGTGGAGGAATTTGTTGATATTGTTGTTGCTGCTGCTGCTGATATTGTAGCTGCTGCTGGTGTTGCTGTTGTTGTTGTAGCTGCTGCATTTGCATCTGTTGCCGCTGCAGAAGCACCGCCTGCTGATGGGTTAAAACCGGCTGGCGCTTGTTTGCTGACGACGACGACGGCTTGCTTTGACGGTGAGCGGATGGCACCAGCGGTGGAACAGCATGCTGCTGCACGCTCACCGTCAGCTGCAGCTCGGTTAGCTGTTGCTGCCGCTGCTGGTGGCGCTGTTGAGATTCCTGCAGCTTCTGCACATGCTGCAGCAGGCTTTGCTGCTTCAGCTTGAGCTGCTGCTGATGCTTTAATGCTCGCTGCTGCTGCTCGATCCGCTGCTGGTGCTCCAGCTGCAGCTTTTTTGCTCGTTCCAGCTGCTGTTGCTTCTCGATCTGCTGCTGATACTGTTGCTGTTGCTGCCGTATATGCTCGTGCAGCTTTTGCTGCCTTTTCTGCTGCAGCTGCTCTTGTAGTAGCTGCTGCTGCTGCTGCTCTTGCAGTTGCTGTTGCTGTTTCTGCTGCTGCTGGAGGAACATTGGCAAGGATTGGCTCTTCGCCCGGCCACCGACTGGCTCGAGCGTGACGATCGCCCGTTCCTCCTGGAACCGTTCGCGCGCCCGTACACCCTCACCACTGCCTCGGATGGTCACATTCTCTTCCTTCGCTCCGTTTCTGCCACCATCCTTTCCTAGGCTCGGCGGGTTGCTGGCAGCTGCTTGTGGGGATGCATTACCACCACCACCACCATCCCCCTTGTCGACTATTTCAACCGGACCAACGTACAACGTTTGCACCCCATCGTCGAACTGAATCGTGATTTCGCTTAAATCGTCCTCCACCTCGTCCGGAAGGCAGCTGGAAGCTGGTGGGACCGGCGGCAGGATCGGGGACTTGTGTACAGTGACCGGTTGCGGTGCATTTCTATTGGCGGCCGGGTGACGTACCACGTTGTTTGTCGATGGTTTATCATAATAACCATATCCACCACCGGTTGGAACGCCAGCCGAAAGTCTTTGATGTGGGTGGTGCGTATGATGATGATGAGTTTGTGGGGCCGCATTTTTAGGTGCCGCGGGCGTTCTCCAGTTTAGGGTGGCCATAGCGCCGATTGAAAAACGGAAGTATGCTGGACGGAATAAATAGCAACCGATGATGTCGTCTTTTACTCTTCTCGTAGGTTCATAAAATGTCAACAAGTTAAATAAAAATGCAGCTCTTTCCCCCGTCGCACACGGCTTGCATTTCCAAGTGCGAAAGTGCAGCCCCCGACGCACAACAACGATGGCGGCGGCGTGCGTATGGTCATGAACAACGCTATTATTCGTTTTGTTTATCTCGCGGCGGCGCTGCAGCCTGCGTTTGTGGGGTGTGTGTATGTGTTTGTGCGAGGCAGAAGCGAATCGCACACGACGCAGGCACCACACACCCAGCCTACTTTTGCAACATTTCTACTTCGCAGTAGAAGCCCACGGACGGACGGCGACTGGGCCGAGGTAAAATAGGAATGGGAGATGATGGTCGAAACGAAACCACAAAGAGACTGGGATTTTATGTTGGCGCTTCTGCCTCCTATGCTTCGACCCGCCTTCCAGGAGCCTCCTCCAATTCCCGTTGTTATGATCCGGGATGGGTTGTTTCAGTGCCGATCATTCGTTCTTCTCGAGATGGGAGTCTCTTTTCTGCAACCCTTTTTCCCTATCGGTTCCTCTGCGGTGGCGTGAGGGTTTCTTTCTGTACGAGGGGGGCAAAAAAAAACCACCAACAACCCGACGAAGACGACCACGAAGGCAACGATCTTTCTCTCTTTCTTTGTCGTTCTTTCTATGCTCGAGCGCGCACCTCTTGGTTGCTTTCTTCGGACCGTGTCTTTCGTGGCGCACACCTCGAGGCTGTGTGTTACTACCTTCCTTCTTTCCCACCGGTGATCGGGGTATCACCCTCGTAAACGACGCGCGCTACTACGATTTTTTCGTTGGCCTTGTTGGGACACTTTTCTTCAGGACTGACGCGTGCCGCACACAGGAAGGCAACGGCGATATTTCATCAGCCGATTTTTTAGCAGTTGCTTCGACTTCGACGTCTTCAGATCACAGTTTTACCCGCCGCCAACGATGCCGCTCGTAAACGAAAACATGTTTCATAAAATTTAAGCTCACATTCAAAAACAGGGCTACGGCCACACAGTGCGGGAACAAAAATGTCGGAATGTGTATGTGTGTGTGTATGTGCGGATTGACTTTTTTGCTTGGAGTTGTTTTTCCTTTTCCTTGCTTTTTTTTCCATGTCACGTCACTAACAATACATTTCCACCTTATTTCGACACACTTAACGGTTTACCCGGAAAAACGCTCGCTTCGGGATAAAGGGCACGTTGAAACACTGTGTAATATGATGTGGCGACTATTCGTCATACGACGGATTCGATGGAAGTGGGCAATAAAACAATATAAAAAAAAACCACACAGCGTCAAGCGGAATGTGTTCACATTTTGGGATTATTTTGGACGCACGCTGGGGCCATGCGAGCCCCTAGCTCACTACGAAATCCATGATTTCCCTCCCTCTGGCACACGGTAATGGCCAACACCCGCAACTTTTGGCACCACGCAACAACGGAAAACTGAACGGAATGTGTTGGGCGAGCGGAAAACTAAAGGGCGAAACGGAAACTAAAACGGAAAACGCGTCCACGCGAAAAGAAACACACGACGCACTACGGCACGGCGTCAGAGCATTCGTACGACTGAAGAGCAGCGTAAGGAAATCAACAGGTTGTGTGAGCGTTTTTCGAGTTTCGCCCGAAGTTTCGCGTCATGCGAGAAAGAGAGCTACTGCAGGTTAAGTGTAGCACACGCACACCAGCGTACGATGGCGGCTAGTAAATGCAGTTGTTATAGGCTATTTACCTGGAATGTTGGCTCTGCCTGCTGGTTTTAAAACGTTGAGCAAGCAACAATTTGTAGTAAAATGGAAAAGAAATTTGAATGTTTTCTTCGCTTACGGCCGACATTTGGTAATGTTATTTGGCAGGCGAAAGCGAGATGGCATGCGTCGATGTGAAAGCTATACCAACGAAGCAACTTTAAGCGAGAGAAAGGAGTATGGTTGTGTTTTGGGAGAGCGGAACGATTTTGTTTTCGCTGGGAGCGTCACATTTTGACAGCAGCGACGGGCGAAAATTAAAGCAAACATGCAGCGAAACATGCTCATTTGAAAATACCGTTACTATTAATGTAATAATGAGCTCATATCGGCGCTGCTCGTTACAATTGTTTGGTCTATGATAATTTGAATGAATTTATCAATTAAATTAAACATATACTGTGTGCAATAAATTAGTCAACTGGCAATGCAACAGATGGGCGATCTTGGCATGAGATTCTCATAGATTATAAAATCTGAGGGTTTTTCAAACAATGTTATCGTGCATAGAGCATTAACTCGGACACTTTTTTGATAAATCAACTTTTACTATATAGTTTTTAAGAAGATTAGTTTAGTAAAATTCTCTATGCTAGTCTCATCCATGAATGACGTCGATAAAAATAAAAGACATTTACAAAGGTTCTACCCTTATCAACAGATTTACTTTTCTTATAAATTTCCAATATTTTGTTGAACGTGTTTCGGCTCGGAAACTTAAAGAAAAAGAGTGACAAAAGAAAGTAATGAGACAAAAACAAGTTTATTTTAAAGAAGTCATAGGCACTACAAAGACGATATAAACGCACATAAAGTGAAGCAGTTTTGATTGCTAATTACATTGTAAAAAAAAATTGAAGACGAACGGAAGTTTAAACTAATAGAAACTAAAATGACAAACATAACTAAAGTGCATGCGCTATCGGTCTTAACGTAGAATTGAACAATCGAAAGTGTAAGTACTCTTTGGTAAACCAAAACGGAAGCTTGTGGTGATTTATTGCGAAAGTGTCTGCAAAACGGCCGTTACACCCGGAATGAATTCACTTTAATTGTTCGCTGGCTTTCATGTTTTTGTATGTGTTTTTTTTTATTTGGTCAACATTGTATGATCGGACAATGAGTCTAGAAGAGTTTATTTTTTTACACAAATTTTCACCTGCCTGTTAATATTGCCTATACAAATAGACCGGACTAAAATCTATGCACCCTTACCTAAGAAAAAGAAATTCTGAATTTAAATCGCTTTGATTCTCAAACAGACGTTACGTTTATGTTTAGTTCCATTTCACTCAAAGTTTGACTCGACCTTTATGATCGACAGATCGTTGAGAAACGATTCGGCCTCCTCGTCCCTTAGTTCTGGCTGAAGCTTGAGATCAGCAAGCGAAGATGCTGAGCTGCGTCCAGCGAGAAGCACTGATGACTCCGGATGAAACTCGTCCCCGTCGCTAGAGTGGCGGGACGATCGTGGCTCTCGGTCAACCATCATTTCCTGGTCATGCTCATCCTCCATATGCTGCCGGTACTGGGTACGATCGCTGAAAATCTGGGAACACTCCTGACACTGGATGAGCTGCACCTTCCGGTTCGGATCGTCGGTCGGCTTTCGGTGGGACTTCAGGTGAATGTTCAGTTGCTTCAGTTCGAGGAATTTCGCCGCACAGATACGGCACTTGAAAATTATGGATCCGTGGCCACCGGGTTGCACGTTCTGCGACGAATGTGTTAGCTGATGCTTCTGCAATGTACCGCGGTACCCGAATCGGTAATGGCAAACTTTACATGCGTACGGTTTCGATTTGTCGTGATTTTTTCGCATATGCATCGACAAGTAGCACTTGTAGGAAAATGTCTTGTGACAAAGATCGCACCGGAGTGGGGTCGATTTATTACCACCCGACCCACTGTCCGCTCCGGGTTGCATATTGTTGGTGTCATTTTCGTGATCAAGTGATTCTGAGTCTTCCATATCTAAAAACAGAGAAAAGCAAGTTGTGTTTAATTGACACATAGCTTGGTTGTTAATATAAAATCTGAAATTGGATAAAATGAATCATGAAAATTTATGAAACAAATAAGGAACAAAAACCAAACATCGTCGTAAACATTTTCCATATTGGTTGAATAGGATAAAAAACATTACTAACACTAAAGATGTCTTTGCAGATGATTAGCGCTTGCGCTACAAAATATTAGAGATACTTTTGGAAATAATCCTTAAAAAAATACGGTATTCGTTACAAAAGCACACAGCAAAGATGTGAACATTATGCATCACGCATACATAAGCATTTTTTAAAGTACCGTAGGTATCAAAACATCGTAAATACCCCTGTTTTTCAATCGATTGATGGTAATTAAACTTTAATCAGAAAATTATGTATTTCGTAAAATTTTCTTGAAAATTATTTGGGTAAATTTTTCTATTTCCTATTGTACATTAGCAAGCTTTTCATGTATGCATCGACCAGGATAGCTTCAATAATTCAATTATTATTCAAATCTATATCTATAAAATTATTGTATTTTATAACAACCACCATATTCAAGCACTGTTTTACAGTGAACATGGAATTTATGCGTTAGATTTTAAATAATATTACGTCAATTGTTGTTACATATTACTTTAGGAAACAAAAATTTACGATTTTAATATGTTTAGCATTTAACATATTAAACGAAACTGAACTGAAAAAAATTACGAATGGTAAATATTCTAACTTATATGACCTAAATTTACATGATCTGCATGAGCGCAATATGAAACAGCACAATGGAACAACATGAGGTTTGAAAAAACAATTTGCATAGAAGAAACAATCAATACAAAAATAAACAACTGGCGCGCGGGTCAACCACTCCTCGTAGAAAGGTTTTCCGCACGTCGTAGATGCCAAAGTCAGCAATAAAACATGTGCGATTCTTTGGTGCATTACTTGTTCCATTGCCTACTTGCCGTAGACCATTCGTGGACGGCAGAAAATAGTAGGGAAAAGAGAAGGAGGGAAAAGAGCACGAAATGAAGCATTTGCTAATGATACGCTGAGAAGGGCCATGAAGACGAAATAAGAAACAAAAACTTATCGGTATGTTCTACGGGAAGGAATACACACATCTGCGAATGAAACTTGTTTTAAGTTACTACTGGCACCAAAAGGGCGAAGGGAAAGAATTGTGGTGCCATGTGGTCAAATTGATTGAATTGAAATATGTACACACCAGCATAATGGCAAATTTGAGAAGCAGAAACAAAGAGGTAAAAACTAATAAGAAATGTACTGCTCGTGCTGCACACGGTTACGGTTATGTAAATATTGAAAGGCAAAACTAAGTTTTAGAAAATAAAATAAAATTTTACTGCTATAAACCACACACAAAACCATACAGCACACTTATCCAGAAGAGAACACACAAGCAAAGCATTTTATCTACAGTTTGCCCCATGTTTTTTTTCACTCGCGCTTGTAGTTGTTGCAATGGCACGTCAACGAGCCGCCTACTGGGGAAGATAACGTGGACAAACATCTTCCAGCCATTGGAAAACCGAGTTGGATATGATGAGTTTTGCTACAGAAAAACATGATGCTCCGATATGAACAAATTCAATGTAATATGGTGAATTTAAATCAAAAAATTAATGTTTGGAATGTTGCACCAACTTTCTCGTTTTCCTTAAACTATAAATGCAATAAGTTAAGCAATTGACAAATGCTGTCAAACGCAATAAAACAATTAACAACACGTACACCGTCAAACATTTGGGAACCAATTCGTAATACATAGTAGAAAAATGTGATTTTTCATTTCCATGCTATCCATTTTCCATACTCTCTCGAGGTTTAAGATACTAATATCGATTACCAAACAGGTACAGTAAAGAGAGCACTATTAAAGAGTTGTAAATTGAATTTCTAAATTGGAAACAAATTTGCAAAACGAACAAGTAATGTAACAATATAAGTAGTTATGCTGCAACTTTACTGTAGTGGACCTCTATCATGCAATCATTGTAGTTGCCATCAAATGATGCTGATCGACAATGACGATTGCAATGGTGTTATGATATTTTTCAAATACTCACATTCCATTGATGTGTCCGTTGATGGCTTGCTGCTTTGCTTAAGGGAACCATTCAAGAGTCGCACATTCAGGCCGGGTTTTGGCGTCAGCCGTGGTAAGAATGGCTTCATGGATCTGCCAGGAATCTTGTTTCCGCCAGCATTTCCACGCCCCATCTTGGGCAGTACAATGTCGACGTTCAGTTTGGGGTGCGCGTCCTTCTGGTGCTTTTTGAGCAGCTCCCGCTTGTCGAACTCCTTCTCGCAGATAATGCACATGTACGCAATGTCACTCTTGGGTGGCTCCTCCTGCTGCGGGGCCACCATAGAGGGGCCCGGCGCCGGCGATGAATCGGAGTTGTTGTTCACACTCGTTGCACTATTGTTATTGGTGTTGCCACTATTTGGGGCGGTACCGGCTTTGGCGACCGGTACTAGCCCAAGTACAAACGGTTCCAGCACGTGATTGGACCGATCGATAATCTCGGGCGAAAGTGGCGGAAGGGGTGGCACGTTCAGTTTCATCTGCTGCTGAAGTTCTTGTTTTACCAGCTTCTCGAGATCGAGCCGCTTTTCCTTTTCCTTCTCGGCCGCCAGCAGCTCGTGCATCTTCATGTGTGTATTTAGCACGGTTTCACGCTCGAACGATTTGTTGCAGATGATGCAGGTGTAGTCGGTCTTCTCGCGATCCTCTGACCGCTGTCCACCGCTGCTCGGCATCTGATACACCTGGTGGACCTTCTTCAGGTGCATGGTGCGTGCCCGTTTGCCCGGAAACATTTCCTCGCACCGATCGCACCCGTACCAACCGCTGGAACTGTCCGGTCCGGGGGATTCCCCGGTCGACGGTGACTTTGATTCGTGCACTTTGGCGTGCTGGGTCAGCTGCGGTTTGGTGGCGAACCGGTACAGGCACACCTCGCACTTAAACGGACGATTATGCGCGACATGGACGTTCTTGTGGCGCTTGAAACGCACATTCGAGTTAAATACCTTCCGACAGATCGGACACGTGTACGTTACCTCGCCGTTACTGCCGTGCGGTGACTTTATGACATCTCCCTGCTTGATCTGACCCACGCCGTGCGCCATGATATTATGCCGAACCAAACGATGGTGGCTTGTCAGGGTGCAGAAGCACACTTCGCACTTGAACGGTTTGGCCGGATTGTGCTTCTGTATGATATGCATGCGGCACTGGCTCTTGTAGGCAAAGTCTTGCTTGCACAGACCGCACACGTGATTCTTGGTGGTCGGATCTATTTCATAGTGCTCCTCGAAGAACGCTTCCAGTTTCTCCTGATTCGGATCGTCCTTCGATTCATCAACTCCACCGGCGAACGATTGGTCGGTTCGATCCTCCGTGTCACCTTCTATCGTTGTATCCACCGCAGCGTCCTCGAGGGTGTCGGTAGTTTCGTTGATTTTACTTTCCCCCACCAAAGAGTCTTCAAACGCATCGTCGGGAATTTCCTTCTTGACGCAGTCCAAATTGATCTTTTTACCTGTCTGCTCCAGCTGTTGATTGTCAACGGGTCCAGCATCCATCCTACTGAACGGTCTTTTCAAACTTGTTGTCACCACCTCTGACGGCAACGGCCCCTCGTGTGCCTTTCTCTCATCCTGCACGCCGAGTGCGCCTCGTTGCGACCTCAACTGGTCATCGCTCGCCAGGGTCGTCTCGTACAGATCGTACGCTGACAACAGCTTCCACTTACAGTTCCGGCAGATCTGCTCCGGTAGCCCCGGAACCGTTTCGCGCTCATTCAATGGCAGACAGACGGACAGCAGCATCGCGTACAGCGTCTTCTGATCGTACTCCGGTACGGTGCTGTGAATGGAAATCATGTGCTGGCGCGTGGACAAACAAATCCGACAAATCACAACCATTCCCGTTGCTGCTGCTACTACTGCTGGACGATCCAACTCCTGGAGTGCTGGTTCCTCCGGGAGGTCCATTTCTAGCACTACAATTGTCAGCTGGTAAACAATAACAACCTTAAAAACACGCAGCACAAAACGGAGGAAAACAAAACAGGCAGCAAAACACGTATCCTGTGGCGGGACGCGGAACTCCGGATCTCTAGCCACAGACCTATATGAAACGGGGAACAATATTGGGAGTTCGTTGTCAGCACAGCCTTGATAGTTGAGCCGTCGTTTTTTCCTCTATATTGTTCCGTCCGTCAAGTGGACGATGAGTTTGGCTACTACGAGCACCAACGCGTTGTCATGCACTGCGCAAACAAATCCCATGGAAAACGCACGCACACACACACTGACCAAGTGATGCCTGCGAAAGGTTGAGCTTACGTTTACAACACTCGGTTTACCGTTTCAAATTGGATTCGAACGCATTTCGCTTCGAAAGCTCGACTTGCAACAGATGGACCATGTGAGAGTTTGAGGTTAATAAAACGATAAATGAAAAACTGGCCAGGGATTGCTTGGCTGAACGTATTCTATCCGGAAGGTAATGTGTTTTTTATTTAAAGCAAATCAATGACTTGAATGATGGACATTTCACCGCCAGACGGAAGCAAACAAGAATGCTCAACACAAGATGGAACATAAAAATCATGTCGAGTACAATTTCGCCCGTCGGTATATTTCGCCCTATCCATTCGCAGCTTTTCGCCGCAATGAAAACGAAAAAAGGGGTCTGGGAGTTTGTTGGTGCACGGGGTTCCTTGAGACGGCCGGGGGTGAAACGGTGTGATCTCTCCCACTCTGTAGAAGGGATGGCATGATGGCAAAAAAAAGGCAAACAGGGAAGAAGACGAAGTGACGAAAAGTGCATCATTTAGCGCACCGACCGACGGCGAACTCTATGTGATCCCGACGCGAAAGGAAAGCGGCCGTTTTGCAAAACTATCATAAACTCGCGTTGTTGTTTGTTTTTTTTCGGCACAACCGCCGGCAGCTGGTGACATAGTGGATGAGAAAAAAGGAACAGTTTAGTGCGCCTAGTGCTGAGATTGAAAAGTAAATAGTGTGAACCGCGCTTCGGTCAGCAATCATCGAGAAAGGGTGGAAAAGGGCGAGCGAGAAGACAAATAGGAATCCGTGAATCTCGGTTGTGGACGAGGTGCACACGGCGGCTTGGGGTGTGGGGTGCGCGTGCATGCGTACGGGCGTGTGTGTGTGTGTGTGTCCGTGTGTCGCGAAAGGGAAGAAAAGCAGCAGCAGCAGCAAGCAGCACTTCTGGCGAGCTGTCATTTGCGCTGCTCCCATGTAGCGAAATCGGGCAAACTTTTTTTCAGCTCCCAATCCCGACCAGGAATTTTTCCCATTAAAAGTGTGTTGCTTTCGTTGATTGGACCGTTCGCTTCCGGCGCATTCGCAGGACTGCTGGCTGGCTCGTTTACGATTCGATTTCGGCCAAACGGAAGCTGGTGTGCTGTGCGCTTTTTCGATGTTAAAATAAGTTCAAACGCAGTTTCGTGCCGACACAGTGTGTGGTGTTCCGTTCCGCATCCCACCAATTCCTGCCCCGTGTGGCGGCGTGCGTGTGTGTGTGTGCTAGGTGCGCGAGCGTTTGCGATGCCTTCCTTGCAATAAATAGTATTATTACAACGATCGGGGCGCGGATCAAGATGGAAGATTGTTTGTGCAATTGAATGAAGAAAGCGATGCGGTCGCCGCCGTCCCCGCCGCGCCTCCCCCCTCCCTTCGTGTGTCTCAATTAACTCTGTTGTGTGTTTGTGTGTTTGTGTTGTGTGTGTATGTCCCGCGTGCATGTGTGTGCGTATATGTTTGACAGCATAAAAGTGCATCGACAAAAAGAGTGGCTGCATCGTGCTTGAAGGGGCAGGCGAAGGAGTAGCAGCAGCAGCAGTGTCATCACCATCATTCGCATCATTATCATCGTCATCATCGTCGTCGTTGTCGTGATTGGCGGCTGCGAAACAAGACATCATCGTCGTTTCATCCCCCGCGAGGAGTTGCGAAGGGCAGAAAGGCGGCCCTTAGAGGCCCAGAGCAAAGAGAAGTGGAATTAGGGAAGCAAAAAACAATCTCGCACCATCACCACCACACATCGCCGTCGCCATCATCGCGTTTTCATCGTGAAGAAGAGGAAAAGCAATATAAGAGGGTGTTGTGTTTTGTGTGTCTTCGGCCGTCGTGTTAAAAGTGCTTTTTAAATCGGGGTTGGATTAAATTGTCCGCGCATATGGCAGCAGGTTTGGTTGTACACACAGTGTCGTCCCACTAAAAGCGATGGCATAATGCATCCCGAGGAGGTGAAATCGAAGGCATTCGTACTGGATCGAACGCAGGTGCAGGCGGACGTGAGCGGGGGTTTCGTCGGGACGGGGCAGGTCGTGCCAGTAGTACCGCAGTACCTCAACCACCAGCAGCAGCAACTGTTCCAGCAACAGCAGCAGCAGCAGGTCTTTCAGGAGCAGCAACACCTATTGCCCCAGCAGCAGCAGCAACAGCAGGCGGCGCACTATCACCAGCAGCAACAACACTACCACCATCACCAGCAGCAGCAGCAGCAGCAGCAACAACAACAACAGCAGTACCAACAACAACAGCATTTCGGCCGACAGACAGCGACCTCCTGCATGCAGGATAAGTACAGCGGCAGCACGCTCCGAAGCCAGCTACCGCTGGAATGGGGCGACAGTATGTCCACGGACCGGGGTGTCGGTGTGGGAGCAACCATCGGGGCGCACCATCTGCACCAACAGCAGCAGCAAACCGACGTGGTGGTCGGACCGAACGCGTTTCTACACGGGGCGAGCCTTCCGTACGGAAATGAAACGACCGCGCAAAGCCACCAGCGTCGGATGGTGCCGCCGGCTTCAACGGTGAATCAGTATTCGGGGCGCACCAGCGAACCGCTGCCGGGTGCCGGCCAGGGAGGCGCCTACTTCCACACCGACCAGCTTGGCGCCGGTGCGATGGGACACTTCGGGGTGGGCGTGGAGACGGGTGCCGGTGGTGGATACTCCCCTGGCGTTGTCACCGGCGGTATGGTGCGCCCGGTCGGGCTTGGGGCGAGCCCGAACGCCACCTCCCCACCCGTTGGCGTCCCGGGAATGACAGGTGCCGGTGGAGCGGGTGCTGGCGGAGGGTATGGACACGCAACTTCCACTCCGACGCACGTGACCTCGTACATGCAGCAGACCGGTGGTTCACCGGGCGCTCTGCAGCGTATGAGCGCCGAGCTGAACGCGTCCCCGATGCAGCAGATGCAGGTGCCGGATCAGCACCGGCTCGTGGCGCCCATGGTGCACACGGAGTTTCCCACCGGCTCGAGCAGGGCATCATTTCCGCCCGCCGTCACACTACCCTCGGCGAGCCCGTGTGCACTGGCCGGCGATTCCATGGTTTCGATGCCGAAACCATCGGACATGACGCTGGCCAACAACGATCATCAGCTAAAGCAGGCGCAAATGTCGGTCATCACCCAGCAGCAATCGTCGGTGGCCGCAACCACCGCTGCCGGCTCCATGTACGGTATGCACGGGGTGGGGGGACCGATGGAAGCCCCGCTGGAGTCGGAATTTACCTTCCCCTCGGTCGATACCACCAACCCCAACGACGCTGTCCAGCAGCAGACACATCAATCGCAGCAGCAGTCCGGCATGTCGTTATCGATGGTGGGAAACAACGGCACCACGGCCACTAACAACACGGGAGGAATGGTCGCGCCAACGGGACGGGGAGACTCTACATCCGACCGCGTCACCCGCTCCAGCGCTCGCAATGTGTGCGCCGATGTGGCCGATCCCAACGAAGACGCCGACGCGCTGGTGGAAGTGATCCCGATGGATCCGCTCGCCACGACATCGGACGACAAAGCGGCGGACAGCGTAAAGGGCCTGCTGTCGAAGGGAAGGGACGATCCGTCGGAGAGGAAACAGCGGCCAGTCAAGCACGTGCGGTTTGTCGACGACGATAACTCGCTCGACGAGATGCCGCGCGCGCGTGGTAACGTTTCACCGCATCCGCTCGGCATGTCGCAAGGTGGACGGGGTGGGATGAGGGGAGGAAACGGTCCGCAGGAAGCCGACGAGGAGGACGACGATATGGATGGGCTGGCGCTGATGGAACACATACCGCCGGTGCAGAGTATGCTGGTGGAAATGGACGACGGTGAGGAGGAGGATGAAGACGACGAAGGAGTTGATGACGACGACGAAGACAACGAGGAGGACGAGGACGACGAGGAGATGGAAGATGACGATGACTACGGTGGTAGACGTCGGCGGCGCACCGGAGCGACCCGGGGACGCGGTGGAGGACGTCGCAACACCCGCTCGAAGCATGACGATTCGATCGAGCTGGAGCTGGAACCGCTCGTTCCGGTGGTGGTGGAGTTGGGCGAAGGGCTCGGCGAGCATGCGGGCGGGGGCGTCGGCAGTGCGACCGGTGATGGTGACAATCAGCTGGCACCGGTGGCGCAGGTTTGCCGCGTCTGCCTGTGCGAAGAGAAAGACCCGGACGGGGTGACGGAGCGCAAGATGGAATCGCTCTACTGCACGGTCGTGCCGGAGTATCAGTCGCGCAGTCTCTACTCGATACTGGTGGCCGTCTGCCATCCGCTACATCTGGGCAGCAATGCCGGCATGCCGGACCGCATCTGTCTCGACTGCAAGGGCAAACTGTTGGCCTCGTACGAGCTGTACGATACGTGCCTGCGGAACGACGAACTGCTGCGCCGGAAGTACCACACGAAGCTGCTGATGGCTTCCAATGCGGCCGGCGAGGGCCGACGCATCAAGAAGGAGCGCTTCGACCATCACGGGGCCGACAACGGGGACGGAGATGATGCCGATTACGATCCGGACGGTGCGATTCGAAGCTACGGAGGTGAGAAAAACGCATTTCGTGTTGGTTTTCTTTTACTGGTTGGTGGTAGGAAACTGTTGGATTTATCGAAATAGCTCTCGTAACACATTGTTGACATGGTTATCATTTTTGATAGCCAGCTGTCATTAGTTCTAAATTATTGTTTTTTTCCCGTAGGGTAACTGTACCAATAGTGGCGCAATTAGTCATGTTACTAACAATATGATGCAATTTATGTGTGAGAAGAACAGAATATTTTAAATATTTATCTCAATTATGATCGAAACACCATTATTCTTGAGAAAAACATCTACTTCCACTGTTTATCATGAAAAATACACGAAAAAAGCGTTAAATTCTTCATAGCCTGTTCCTTTAATAGTGGTATGGCCGATAGTGGTGGTAGTACTTGGGAAACTTGGAAAATACTGAATATATTTTGACTGTAATTTATTTTTGAAGATTTATGTTGCGGTCTCACAAACCAATTCTTTTTGTGGGGATTTAAAGCTTTAAGGAAAGCATGGCACTCCTGATAAATTCTTAAGATCAAAGAATATTTCGTGCAAGGACAAATAACGCTGTTGAATTTATTTCTTCGTAGAGCTAGGATTTTATTCCATAACCTCCACTCTTGGTACTACCACCACTATAGGAGGACTTACCCCTAGCTCTCGTAACACGTCGTTGCCATGGCTATCATTTTTGATAACCAGCTGTCATTAGCTCTAAATTGTTTTTTTTCCCATAAATAAATAAAAATGCAACATGAAGCAAAATAATAATAAAAACATATTCTTCGGTAAGTTTAGTCTATGCTTCGTTCGTTTTAATACAATTTATAAACGAATTTTATCAAAAATGGCTAAAAAATGTGCTAAAACCTCTTGGCATCCAATGTGTTGATAGGATATATTTTGGATAAACCGTTTGGATAAAGAGGAGAATGAAACAGCTCTATTGAAACATTTTTAATTGGTCGTATTTGTTTTTATTGGGATACATTTTATCTTATGAAAGTCTACAGGATGCAGGAACCGGATGATCCGCATTCCTCATGATGATGATGAACCCCCCTCATACCCCTGTCTAGAATAAGGAACCTAGGAACCTGATGATCCGCATTCCTTTCAATCTGCGGCTCCGAGTTAAATTTTATTCATCAAAAATAATATTCCAATCAATGGGAATCACAGTTTTTACTTTGTGTCCCTGTTCTTATGTTCGATAAATCAGTTCCCGATGTGGTTTTAAGAGACGAATTGTATAATGCGACAGAAGAGAGTTTGTGAAAACTTTAAAGTGGACAATAAATTTACAATTTCTCTCAATTTAATCAGTTTAATAAGTTTATGACGCCTTTCCCGACGAAGTCTATCCCAAAATCCTACAGGAAAAGTAAACAACATATTGATAAAGAGTAAAACATGGAAGGCCCTCTCTTGTAGATTTTTAAAACGACACTAGTGATCCGTCCAGAGCCTACTCGGACACAACAAGACACAATACGAGTTCTTGTTTTCTTTGAGTCTGGATTTTTGACCTAAGGTGTATTTTTTCATTTCATTTGGTTTAGAATTTAGAAGATAAATATCTGAAAGTTAGTGATCGATGAATTTTTTGATGCTGACTAAATTTTTCGATTATTATTCCAGGTTCTGCACGTGGTCTCGGGATGAATGATCCCGACGATGCCTATCTGTATGCCCGCCAGTACCCGCTGCATATGGCCAGTATGATGAAGAAGCCGGGTGCCGGGGCCGGCATGGCAGCGTTGCGGGCCCGCTACCAGCAGCAGGCCAACGCCGGTGCTGCAAGCAAGTGGAACAAATACCAGCGGAACCCGGTTTCCTCGTCGAGTCCGATGCGCATCCAGCACGTCACGAATGGTCCGGACGCGCTACGCCACATGGGCACCGGCGATGGTAGTTTAGCGGCCAAGCGGGCAGGTTTGGCGTACGAATACAACTCGTTCCACCGGCTGCTGCCGAACGGTCAGCACCAGTGCACGAAGTGTTTGCGCGAGTTTAAGTACCACAGCTACTACAAGAACCACTACATCAGCCAGCACGATCCGACGAAGCCGTACAAGTGCCGCAAGTGTCACTACACCTTCCGCCACGAGCGCTGGCTGATCTCGCACATGCGCACGCACGTCGGATCGCTCGCAATGCTCGAGCTGGGTGCCGGCGGGGGCTCTGCGCTCGGCCAGCAGGATCTACTGGACAGCTCGGCTGGCTCTGGTGACATGATGGCGGGCGGGCAGGGTCGGGGAAGCGCTGGTGGCGGTAACGAGCTGCTGCAGTGCACACCCTGCGATCAGACCTTCCTGACGTACACACTCTACAAGCGCCACATGCTGATGCATTCGAGCAAACAGCGCTGTCCGATCTGCGAGATGCGCTTCCACGATCAGGCGAGTCTGATGGAGCACCTGCGCAACCACAAGGCCGAAAAGCAGGCGCGTACTCGGAGCGGTGGCGACAAGGAGGGAGGTGCCGGTGGCAACGAGCAGCAGCGCTCGTACGCGTGCACCGTTTGCTCGGCTTCGTTCGCCCGGGAAACCCAACTCACCGGACACATGCAGGAGCAGCATCCGAAGGCATTGCTGGCGATGTACTCGGAGCAGCTGTTCAGGTGCCGCGTCTGTTTGGTGGAATTCGACGACCGATCCACGCTCGAGACGCACTTTGCCACGCACGGTGAGGCGCAACGCACGGAGGCGATGGCGGCGGGAGCCGCAGAACGTTCCAAGGAGGAGGAGAAGAAACCGAACGACGATGACGAAGGGACCGCCGATGAGCTGAAGTCGGATATCAAAAAGGAAGAGGAAAGTAGCTCCGACGAGCAGAAGGTGGCGGGTGGCGAGGATGGTGAATCAAAGGTGAAGCACGAAACGGGTGGATCGTCGGGTGGGGATGTGGTGCCGGATGGGTTTGCGGCGGTGCACAAGTGTAAACTGTGCAAGGCGCGGTTCCCAACGAGAAGCTCCCTGGAGGCGCACATAGAGACGCACGTGGCGACGATGAAGCGCACGACGGGCAAGCGTTCGTACAACGAGAGTGGCGATGGCGATGGGTCGCTGCCGGGTCAGGAGGACGACAGTGAGGACGATGAGGAGGATGACGATGAGACGTCGGCATCGTCGAGTCGGCGAGCGAAGCGCCCGAAGCATGACGACGGTAATGGTGACGAGGAGGACGGTGCCGGTGGGGGCGGAGGTGGTGACGACGACGACGAGGAGGACCTGATCGATCCGGACGAGGTGTCCTTCCATCCGGACACGGGCGAGCAGATGTTTACGTGCCGCGTGTGTGGTAAGGTCATCAGCACGGTGACGCAGTTCCGCCGGCACAAGCGTGTCCATTCGGCCAAGGGTCGGCCGTACGAGTGTCACATCTGCTTCTACCGGTTCGCGATGAAGTACAGCTACACGGCGCACATGCTGCGGCACGAGCTCGGCTGCGATCCGACCCAACCGACCACCTACCGCTGCTCGAAGTGCTCGGAAACGTTCACCAGGCGCAAGCTGCTCAATCAGCACATCGCGACCAAGCACGGCCGCTGGTCACTGGGCGCGTCCTCCATTGCGGAGCTGCTCGGCAACCATGCACCGTCGGCTGGAGATACCTCGCTCGATTCACCGGCCAGCGCTAGCGCCAGTGGCGGCCGGGGCAGCCACACGTGTCCGGTCTGCTCGGAAACGTTTACGCGCGAAAGCGTCCTAAATGGGCACATGAAGACGCACAACCTGGAGGCGGCCCAGATGCTGCACTCGGAAGTGTGCTACCTGTGTCGGGTGTGCAGCAGCGAGTTTGAGTCGCGCGCTCTCTACGAGGCGCACGCCGCCGAGGTGCATCCGGGCACGAAAACCGACATGATGGTGGAGTCGGGCGACGGCGAGCAGGAGGAGTCGGAGTCGGGAGGCGCCAACCAAACCACCGGCACGGAAGGAGCACGGCAGCCGAAGCAGGAGGAGGAGGAGGAGGAAGGCGCATCAAACGCGGACGGAGAAGTGCGCAACGATCCGGCGAACGATGACGACGAGTCGATGCCGGGAGCCGGTGGTGGCAGCAACAGTGGCTTCACGCTCATCTACAAGTGCAAACTCTGTTCCGGGCGGTTCCTGAAGAAAAAGTCGCTCGACTGGCACCTGCAGACACATCGGTCGATCGCGAAGCAGGGCGACGGTGTGGCCATCCTGCCCGACATTGGCCCCGACGTGGATACCGAGCAGATTAAGCTGTTCAAGTGCACCGTTTGCGGTCAGGTATGGTATTTTTCTGCCGAGTAAAATGAAGCTCTTCAGTTGCTTAGCCATAGTTGTTGGAAAACTTTTTCTCGAGAGTTATAACATTTGTTTACTTACAATTTCTTCCTAGTTTGAATGTTATTGTTGTGTTCAAGCAAGGATAAACACCGTAACATATTTTTTTTCATTAATTTGTTGCAAGCTCACAGGGTTTGTGACGAGTTTTTTGTGGTAAATTTAATTATTTATTAAAAATTATTTCTTCTGTTTGGGTACAAATATTCATATCAATTTGAAAGCACTGAAAAGGTTATAGGAATGAAACAGTTGCACGATTTTTTTATGAAGAGGGCAAGCCTAAACACAATTGGCAAGCTTTCTTCTAATTTCGGTAACCAGTCGATATCTAAACACTAGATTAGGGTCACTAGACATCGTTGAACCAAAGATCGGCACCGAATCAATTTCTTCGATTTTGTATTTTTAAGCATCATAAGAAATTGATAAACTAAATGATGCTTTGTTTTAACACTAGAATACATTGTTTTGTAACATGCGGTAACTTCGTCAGTTTTCAAGATTTTTTAAATTCGTAAACGGCTACTCTTAAGAATATTTGTTGACTATCTTTTGGCGTTTTAGGTTTTCTGATGCACTTCTTCATCATTCCGCTAGCTCGGTGTAAAACAAACAAGATCGATTCGAACCGAATTTTAATTCTTTTCAACATTTATTTTATCAAAATGGGAAATGAAAATTAAAGAAAAAAGTGTGCGCTAGAAAGCTTAAACATTAAGCCACCTTTAAAAATCATTTCATATTTTTTAAAATTCAAGTGACATCACAAGTTGTCCTTTAAATCGCGGATTTTTCAATTTTCCATAGGTAACGCATCCCGCATAACGCATCGAAACGCTCGCGTAGCAGAGGACGGATAAACTCTGCTACGCGAGCGTTTCGATGCGTTATGCGGGATGCGTTACTATGGAAATTGGCGTTATGTTTTACCTTTGAGGTCAATTTGTGCCGTCATTTGTTATCTTAAAAATATGAAATTATTTTTTAAACATGGTTTAATATATAGCGAACACTTTTTTTATTTTAACTAGCGGAATGACGAGAAGTGCATCAAAAATCTTAAAACACTAAAAGAAAGTCAACAAATATTTTTGAATGCAGCTGTTTATAGATTTAAAAAATCTTGAAAACTGACGAAGTCACAGCGTGTTGAAAAATAGAGGCCAAAATGACCCTTAAAAACATTATAGGAGTAGGGATAGTAAAGTTGGTTCTTGGAATCGGTCCAACAAAAAAATTCATCGGTTTTTGAGATATTAACGTTTTAGAGATATTAATCGCGTTTGGGTAAAAATTATCCCTATTTGGATTCTGGTGTTAAACCCTTAATCTTTTATTCTATCTCTAGAGCAAAATGCCTTAATTTTGTGTCAACCGTCTCGACCTCATTCAAAACTTCCGCATAAAGTCATCTGAAAATAGGACATTTTAGGGGATTGGTTTAAGACGATTTTCGACTCGGTCCATGGTATGCTGCGATCTCTCATTTAACCGATCTTGTACGAAGCTTTCTTTCATTGGCAAGGAGTTATCTTTGCTGGAAATAGAATGTTTACATCAACTTGTATACGTTGTATTTCGTTGAATATGAATTCGATTCGATTCCTACAAGTTTGCAATGTTTGCCGGATTCAATCTAATTGGAATTATTCTTCACTTTTTTCCAGATGTTCGACAATCAGATTATCTTCCAGGAGCACGTGCGCACACATCAGCTCGGCCGCGCACCGCGTCTCTCAACCGGGTACGGTTCCGGTGTCGCCGCTTCCACTCCCACCCCAACCCGCCGCAAACGTTCGTCCTGGCCGGGGCCCATCATCCAGTGTCATCTGTGCAAGAAGACGTTCACCTACCGCAGCCAGCTGCATCAGCACACGGTGCTCCATCATCAACCGGGCAAGCCGTACGAGTGCAAGATCTGCCACTACAGCTTCGTGCACGAGCTGAACCTGAAGCGCCACGAGCTGCTCCACTTGAAGGAAGCGGTAGCGGCGCATCCTACCGATTCGGCCGACGATAATTCGCACCTGCTACAGCCGATGGTGCTAATGGGCGGTCCGGATGACGAAGCGAACGGTGGGGCGAAGGATGGCAACGATGCAGCCGACGGCGGGCAACCGTCGTCCTCCGGCCAGGCGGAAGATGGTGGCGAGTGGTCGCAGCGTAAAATCAAGTGCGTTATCTGCGCGGCCCGGTTTAGCCGGCAGAGCGAGCTGGTGGTGCACCTGCAGACCCACATCGAGCGTATCAACGAGGCGCGGAATCGGCGCGCCCCGTCCCTGGCGCAGGCGACCGACATCGGCATCTCACCGAACGACCGGCAGTGCAAGCTGTGCCACAAGGTGTTCAAGTTCAGCTGCCAGCTGAAGCAGCATCACGTGCTGCACCACGCCCGCGAGAAGCCGTTCGAATGCCGCACGTGCCATTATCGGTTCGAGTTCAAGGGCCACCTGGTGCGGCACCGGGCGAACCTGCACCCGAACGAACCGAAGGACGCGTACGGCGACGGGGGTGACGGCGCCGGTACGAGCTCCAATCGCGCCGGCGCTGGAAATCTGCGCCGTTCCGGTTCGCTGCTGCTGGACGACGGCGGGGCGGCGGGCGGCGGTGTGCCAAAGTACGGCGGAATGGTCACGGACGATGTGATCATCGCACCGACCACCTCGGTGTCGCGCTCGGAGGCGGGCGGATCCGGTGGCGTTCCGACGCACCAGTGTCCGATGTGCTCGCTGAAGTTCATCAAGGCGCGCTCGCTGGCGATGCACATGCGGATACATCTCGGTGGGCGCAAGCTGCGCCGCGTTATCCCGGCTACGGCCGACGGTTCGGACGCCGGAGGGCCAGAAGGTATGTCTCCACTCCAAGGGGGTGGTATGATGGGTGGAGGCGTCGTCGGAATGCCTGGCTCGTCGGGTTCACCGTCGGGCGAGAAGCAGCGGGAGGCGCTGGTGTGTCGCATTTGCGCCGGCACGTTCTCTACGGCGCACGAGCTGAAGACGCACATGATGACGCACATCGGAGGGGAAGCGATGGACCTAGAGGTACCGTTCGGCATCAGTGCGTTCAACAT
>KE524591.1:0-21066 GCA_000441895.2 Anopheles sinensis | reverse complement strand
TCGTCCGCCGGCGGTGGCACCGAGGACCATAGCGGTGAAGGTGGTAACAGCCGGGCCGAAGGTGGCAGCTCCGATGGGGAGTATCCGCAGCATGACGCGGACGATGGCAGCGGAGGTGATCCGCTGTTCGATGGTTCCAACTTGGAGCTCGTGCTGGATGACAATATCTACGATAAGGATTTCAGCATGCGCTACCAACAGCAGCAGCAACAACAACAGCAGCAGCGAAGACGTGCGGCGTCCGCTAAGAGTCATAACAACGGTGGCGGCGGTGGTGATGATGACGATGAACGGGAACCGGACGGCGATGACGACGACGACGAAAACGATGATGATGTGACGGATGCGAACGACGTCGATGGCGGTGCGGACGACGACGACGATGATGACGAGGAGGAGGTGGAGGATGAGACGACTGCCAGCTTCCGGCGGAATATGAACCTCCTTCCGACGCACTCGCGTTCGCGCTACGGTGCTGCCGGTGGAGCCGGCGGGATGATGATGACCCCGGGTGGTATGCGGCAGCAGCAACAGCTGCAGGCGCAACAGCAGGCCGCCTCATCGGGCTCCTCCCCGACCGTCAAGGGCAAGATCGTGTGCGAGCTGTGCAAGAAGGATTTCCTGTATCCTTGCAATCTCAATCAGCACAAGACGCTGCACCATTCGAAGGACAAGCCGCACGAGTGTCGCATCTGTTTCTATCGCTTCGAGTACAGCGGTCACCTGCAGCGTCACATCCGGCAGCAGCACGAAGCCATCGCCGACGAGCTGCTGGAGCCAACCGAACCGCAATCCTTCGACTGCAACTTTTGCGGCGAATCGTTCGAGGCAAAACGTGAGTTTTTCTTTTCTTGTTTGCCCCTTCCGTTAACAGGTTGTTAACACTTGTCTTCAACCACAATGTTTCCCCATGCTGGACTGTTTCCCGAGAAAATCTCCAGTTTATTATGCTTAGTTTACGCGAGACGCAATCCACGCGGAAATATAACTTTTTCTTTCACTTTTTTTCGTTTCGTGTAAACGTTAACAATTATTAAGCCGGTGCAAATGAAAGCGCATTGAATGTTGATTTGAGTGTTTAATGTTAAAAAAAAGGCACAGAGGTAATTTGTTCACTGATATCTTGTTCCATACGGTCGAACAAAATACCACATGCGCAAATCGTTGAATCTTTTGTTTCTCATAATCAAATATTGAATGATGATTAGACAAATGGTATGAAAGAGGATAAATTTTTCGTATCACAAATATATGGATTGAATAAAATCGGAATAAATTTAAAGCAAACGTCTTATAGAAGGTATAGACCGCAAACAATAATAAATAAATTGATCGAAGCAAAAGCAATCTACAACGAAACTGTTGCGCATTTTGAAGAAGGTTTTCTACATGAAAATAATTTGAAGGATAAACTATTGGTATTAGGAACGAGATATTTCGAAGTTAAAAGATTATTAGAAGAAAGACTTGGGGAACCAAAGTTGTTCTCTTTAAAAACCATATGAATTGTTAATGTTGTCCTATTAAGACTAAGAGAAACTATAAGAAAAGCAAAAATAGCTAGCGTACTAGAAGCAATTAATACAGCTTCGACTGTCATACCACGACACGATGGAGATGAGAAGAAACTTACGGAGTTATAAAAGGAATCAAAATATTGAATGCGATCGTTTCTATCGAAAACAAGGAGGTTATCATTGATAGCATACTATCAAAACTAGATGAAATTGCAAAGGAAGCGGTACCACAGATTGCTTTGCGCTTCATGTAAACTAAGCATTAGTTCAATATTATCGTTTCGGTTTTTACATTCCAATACTTTACCATGTCGAAGACGAGTTCCCGTAATGTTTAATTATATTCCCTTGTGGGTTTTTGTATTCTTCTCCTCTATTGGCAGCTCTTCTTACGGCACACGTTCAGTCTAACCACCGGGGCGAGAAGCCGTTCCAGTGTGACAAGTGTCCAGCAACGTTTACCTATAAAAAATCGTACGAAACCCATCGAGAGGAGCATCACTTGAGTAAGTAGCACGGTGCGTTTCGGTACTCGAAAAACTTTTATGGCATAAGTTTTGTTTCCCTTTTCAATAGAATCAAACAATGGTGCGTTCAAGTGTAGCTTCTGCAAGAAAACGTAAGTTGTTTCGACTAGGAATAAAATTGTAAAATGTGATACTTTGTTTTCAACTTTAACTTAACTGGCTCATTTTTTATCCACCTTCCAGTTTCAACAGCGCACAAAAAGTGGACAACCACGTTTGCATCCAATAGTATCATTGGAAAATGAAACACCACAACTACAACTAAGAATGTGAAGAAAGGAAGCAATGCTAAGGAGCAGCGTGTAGTGAAGTAATGTTAAATAACGGTAACGTAAGCAACAAACAACTAAATCACACCCGTAACATATATATAAATAACCTTAATGCAGCTATATCGTATCTTTTTACATACTCAAGAAAGGGAGAGAAAAAAAATCGTACAGATAGACAAAGGTGTAAGTTTAGCCCTTAGTAGAAAGAGAAAGTATTGTTTAAGTGCAAAGTTTGAGCAGCAGTATATATATATATATAATAGGAGCGAGCCAGCAGAACAGTAGGAATAAACTAACAAACATACAGTAATAACATTTGCAGGAATATAAATCGCCTATGTACACGTATATAGTGGTGAAGCGGGGTCCGCGTAAAGAAAAAAAAACAACTAGTATTTAAGTCAGAAGCAAATCAAAATCATAAAAAAAGTAACAAACAGACGAAAAAAAAACAAACAAATACAGCCACACTCAGTAACAGTAGGAACCGAAACAACAAGCAGCGATGCCGCAGATCATAAGTATGATACAACAAAAGAGATGAACAAACAAACAAAAATGAGGAACAGCAGTAAGTAAACTAACAAAAGCAAGTAGTAGTTCAAATTGTTTAAGTATAAACTTACTTATAGTGTAAAGACAAAAATGGCGGACGGAACTACAAAGAAAATGGAAGGAAAGGGATTATAAAAGCAAACAGTAATCAAAGTACTACATCACCGATAGAATAGTATATGAGAGATGATAAAACCAACAGCAGATTGCGATGAGGAAATAATTAGCGCATAAGTTGTATAACAGAGCACTTAACAGAGACATCAGGAATCTTCGTCGTGTGTCGTTAATATTGCACCATCACCACCACCACCGTTTCCTGTTGGAAGTTGCATTTTGGTTCTATTTCCTCGTTTACATGCATCTGCGACCGCTTTTATGCCGTTTTTCCTCTTCTTGGGAAAGTGAAAAGATAAGCAAAAAAAAAACTTTCGTCATGCTTTTTAACAGTATCCTGCAACTAAACTTCTGGTTTGCGAAGCTATGATAATTAAGGACTGATTTTCCTTCCGATCATCATCTCATTTGGCATCTTGTTTGTTTAAGCTTGCATAGTCGAAAGGGAAGAACTTGTGCTGTCGAGGAACTGTATTTTATAAACTTTCAGTTTAGCTTAGTGTATAATTATTTTAACATTATCAGCACCGAATCTTGGACTCGCGTGTTAAGATTGTATTGAACATGCGGATCATTTTATTTGAAACGATATGTTTTCTGGTATTGTATAATTTTATGGAAAAAGGCCCCCATTAACAATGAGATTGTTTGTCTATTTGCTTCATATTATAGCGATTCATCGGTTTGCAATAAGAGTAATCCTTTTTTGATCATCATGCATGCTTGCATATTGCGGACCGATTTAATAACATCAATCAAATTCGATTGTGACCAATGTTTGGAAATTGCCAGAAAAAGAAATGATGGTTACAAAAAGAAAAAACAAACTACAATTATTCATAAAGATTATGTAGTATAGCGAGAAATGATGATGATGATGATATAGCCCAGTGGCAGTGAGTAGACACGCTGCCAACGTATCGATATCCATTTTAGCTTTTCTGGCAAAGAAACAAAGCAAGAGTCTATATCATCCACGGATCCCCGCCCGGCGTCTGATGCGCTGTGGGAGCTAGGGCTATGTCAGGGTTTCCCTTCCTTGTCGTTTCAATCAATCAGCCACATCATCGAGGATTACGGACAACTTCATGAGCATCATTAATTTATTATTATATATTTATTATTGTAATTATTGTGACGTATTTAACCAAATCCTCTCCCCACTCAGTACTGGGCAAGGCATGAACACGTAGCTGAAATTAATCTAACACAAGTGTCACGGAAGCGTACTGAAATGAAATGCATCGGAAATCCCAAATCATACAAAAGCAGTGAACAAATTATTATTCATCAGTTAGACAAAATAGGAATGTAAAGCAAATGATAGAAGAAAGGGTTGAAGGATTGGAAAGTTGATTGAAATAAATATAAGATCTAGAGATTTATACTGATTTCGATTTTGTTGGGGTATTCGGAAGGAAACATGCGGATTGATAGCGTACGAGGATTAAACCGTAGGTTTGAAAAATCAACCAAGGTTGCACAAATTATGGTGGGAATTTTGTTTTGATTATTGCGTGTTGTGTAAGTATCTTGGGCATGTTTTCATTTATTGCGTTTGACGTTTGTGCTGGCCAAACACAGTTCGCTCGTAGATCTTCGCTGAATCTAGTCACGGAGAAAATGTGAAAGCAAACGAAGGCAGCTACTTTAAATCGTTTTGTTTTCGCATTATCCCTTTGGCGCGCCAGCGTTAGAAATGGGAAAGGAAGAGGTCGGCACCAGCCCGGCCGCCGGGTTACATTCCCCGTTTTGCCGCATCTGTGTAACGACTACCGACGTGAGCTACGACATTTACGAGGCGAAGCAAGAGGACAACGAGCTAATTAGCCTACACACAAAGCTGAACGGCCTCTTCCCGACCATTTTCAACGACGAGCAGGCGACGAGCGAACAGGCCATAAGCTGGCCCTCGAAGGTGTGTTCGGAGTGCGTGCGTTCGCTTGCAGAGGCCCACCGATTGCATCAGTTGTGTTTGAAAAGCACCGACCGGCTGAAGAAACTGCTGTGCGAGGATAGCACAACCGATGCACAAGGCGAAACGGATATTATTAAGGTGGAGCAGATCTATCTGTCCGTAAAAACGGAGTTACAAGAAAGCGATTGTGAGCAGGAACCATCAGTCAAGTCTCCATCCCCTAACCGAAGATATACTAAATCAACGAAGAATAGTTTTGCCAATGAAACAGGGCAAAAGAAGCAAAAATTGCGAAAGAGGGGAAGGCCAGCCAAACGCAATCGTTCGCCCGAGATAAACACTGCCGAAGGAAGTCCGGGTGGATCATCCATTTGCAAAGATTACCGATCGGAAGCTGAGGGTAGTTCCGTGACGGATGCTCATGAAACAGCACCCACTAAGCGGCAACGTGGTCCAATTCGACAGCCGAAAGAACCTAAAACGAGTTCACCTACGGCAACACAGGATTGTGCTGAGAACGAATCGGACAAGGCGGGCGAACCGGAGAGCAAAATAGACCTGTACCGCTGTCAGCTTTGCGATGGGCCAACATACACGTCTCCGACGGACCTGACGGAACACTTGAAAGCGAGCCACCCGGACCAGATCCGCTCGTGTGAGCTGTGCCCGAAGGTGTTCATGAACGAGTCGACGTTCCAGCACCACCAGTATTGCCATGCAACGATGCGATCGCACTTCTGCACCTTTTGCGACAAGGGTTTCCAGACGGCGGATCTGTTGAAGAGTCACATACGTATGCATACGCACCGTGGCGAGTATCTGTGTTCGCTTTGTGGCAAGGAGTTCAACAACAAAAGTAACCTGCGGCAGCACTTGAAGCGTCACACGGGGGATAAACCATGGGCATGTAGCCAGTGCCCGGGCAGATTCACCACGAAGGGTATGAGATTGCACGAAACAATTCAAAATCAGGGAAAAGAAAAGCAACCCAGTATGGTAAAATTTGTTACATTACAGGTGGTTTGACATCGCATCAACATACGCACACGAAAGTTAAGGCGTTTAGTTGCGACACGTGCGGATCTCAGTTCAACAAACATTACTCGCTGATTAAACACCAGTTGATCCATACAGGTATTCAAATGTGCACCATAAGTTAGACACAATCTTAGTAGACACTGTTTTCTTTCATACGTACTTTGGTTTTAGGAACTCGTCCTTACAGCTGCGAGGTTTGTGCGATGAGGTACGGTTGCTATGATTGATCTAGTAACTTGTAAAGTAACTTTTAGTCAAATGTTTCTTTCGTTCATTTTAAGGTTCACATCTTCATACCACGTTAAGCGTCACATGCGCACGCACACCGGTGAAAAACCCTACAAATGCACGTACTGTGAGCGGAGTTTCGCGCAGAGCAACGACATGGTCAAACATATGCGCATGCACGTTGGCGACAACCCGTACCAGTGCGATCGTTGCGATGCGTCCTTTCGGCTGCTGGCGGATCTACGCAACCACTACCAGGAACACTATCAACCGGGGGAGAAGGCGCCGGAAGCTTCCTCTGCGGATGATGAAACAGGAATTCGTTTCACCAGCACGGATATACTGAAGCTACGGTATCGCAAAGAAATGGCCCAGAACAACCTGGACTGCAACGATGGGAGTGCAGCAGTAGCTGTCGGAAAGTAACGAGAGGTTTAAGCCGTTCCTGGATGAACCGGCGATGTGGATGGGCGATTATAGGCTTGCGTCTATCAGTTGTTGCGCCACAGCGTTTGTCTTTTTTATTTTTAGGCTTGAATGACCATACCCGGTCATGCCTATCTATGAAGGACCTACAGAACTGTCCCCCAAAAGGTATTTGGATAGTCCGTCCTTCCCGACACGGTACCTAAGGGATGCTATACAGCTATAATGAACTGGTTTTCTACCTGGCGTAACCGCACGGCTGTTTCGGACCCTTTTTTGTCTCACTTTATATTTTTATCATAAGTTCAATTGTATGACTCTCAAATGTAACGGTGCAGCTATCTTTTTAAATTTAAAAATAAATATGTCGAAGATACCAACCGGGGAATCCGGAGCAGATAATCGATTCGTTGACCAGTAAAATCATCGAGTTCCACTTCGAAGCCGATGCCGGGGTAACGTTTGAGTCTTGGTATTCACGTTACGATGACCTATTCACCAAGGACTCTGCCAGGATCGATATTAATTTTCCTTGTGTATCGTTTAGGTGAATTTGTTTCGTGTCATCAACGGTCGTCTTCACCATGTTTTTAACCATGGTGGAGAGCTAATCCTCTTTTCCATAACCGTCTTCAATAAATCGTGGAAAACCTGGTCGCAGAAATGTCGCGAGCGTGTCTAAACGGTCGGTTAGACCAACGGGGAAGCTCTGGAGTGTTGTTTAAGGTGTATATGTTTTCACATCTTGGATAGGTGTAGCTTGGTCTCATTGTTGTTATTGTGGACGCCACAAAGTGAAACGTAAACAAGTGTATTTTGTTTTCTTCATACGATGGATCGGAACACCCTTACGGCAGTGAATGTATCCAGTTTTTGTCGCATTTGTACAACAAACAACGATGTAAATTGGTCCATTTACGAAACATTGAATGAAGACGAAGGCACGACGAACCTCCATACGATGCTGGTGAAGCTCTACCCAACAGTGTTCAATGAGTCGCAGATGCTCTGTGATGAAGCTTTGGAATGGCCAATGAAAATATGCAAGGAATGTAAAACAAAAGTGATAGAATCGTACAAGTTCTACGAGCGCTGTACGAAGAGCGCGCGTAGCTTGAGAACGATTGCTTTGAAAGAACAATCGAGTACCGACGCCCTGCAAGGGGACAAGGATGATCATCCCGCAGTGATCAAAACAGAATTCATTGAATTTGAGGAAGCTACTGTGCAGAAAGAAGAATATGAGTCAGAGGACCACAGTTCGGCATACAGAAAATGTTACGAGAGCTCACCTACACATGATGTTTTCAGCGACACTGAGGATAGTCTTCCTGCAACTACTAGGAGAGCTTCTGCCATTAAAATGGATAAGAAACAATACATCGATACAAAGAGTGATTTGAGAGGTAAATAATGTTGATAAAAGAGATGGTAAAAATCGTGATTTTATGCACCGTACTTAATAATGTTCTATTTCGTCCAATAAGAAAGAAACGATTCACATTTTTATGATAAACCAGCGTAATGTTCATACATACTGTTTAATAGAGATACCCGAAGATCCCGTTGAGTAGAGTTTTGATGATCACATAGAACTATTTTTTTAATTTATGTTGCTTTCTTCTTGCAGTCTCGGGAAAAACTCGTTCTGGATGTTCGTCTGTTCGTAAGCGGAAATCTGTATCAAACACGGATCGAGCGAAAATAATATTTGCATTCAAAAAAGGCGTTGCTGGGACTGAGATTTCCAAATCATTGCAAATTAATTCAAGTACCGTGCGCAGTGTCATTACCAAATATAAAAAGACTGGAATAATTCAGGCAAAAAAGCGAGGAGGGTCGCATGGGAAAAAGTTGAGTGAATTACACGTTTCTCGTATACGAGCTTTGCGCGAGGAAAATAGCTCCATATCACTAAGGAAAATAAGTCAAAAGCTGCATGAAGAATTCGGTATTGTAGTGTCTAACACGACAATTGCGAAACAGTTTGAGAAGGTGAATAAGATAGCACCTAAAGCTGATGATGTTTTTAATTCGGAGGAATTTTTACAAACATTTAATGCATAGGCAATAAGCCAAATTGTTTTGTAAAAACGTCACCATGAGTGATAACGATCGTAACCTATAAATCCTTCGACTAAATTCAAAATAATTCATTCATTAACCTTTCAAGATTTAGGAATTCCCAAATGATTCTCGAAGCATGCATGAAAACAATTTGATAATGACTCGTCTATGTTTGAACCTATTGAAGCAAATAAAAGATGTACTCCATTTTATTGAAACTGATATGAGATGCGAATAAAATTGAAATTATGAGAACCTACATTTTATCGACGCTAAAATTTAAAATTATTTTTCGTTCCACAGACCTTGGGTGTGCATAAATCTACCTTGGACAATGCTAGACCAAGGATGAAGCTGAAGTGTTGTTCATGGTGTATATATTATCACACCTTGGATAGTTGTACCTTGATAACTTTGTTATTATTGCGGACGCCACAAAGAAAAACGTAAACAAGTGTATTTTGGTTTTTCCATACGATGGATCGGAACACCCTTTCGGCAGTGAATGTATCCAGTTTTTGTCGTATTTGTACAACAAACAACGATGTAGATTGTTCCATTTACGAAACATTAAATGAAGACGAAGGCACGACGAACCTCCATACGATGCTGGTGAAGCTCTACCCAACAGTGTTCAATGAGTCGCAGATGCTCTGTGATGAAGCTTTGAAATGGCCAATGAAAATATGCAAGGAATGTAAAACAAAAGTGATAGAATCGTACAGGTTTTACGAGCGCTGTACGAAGAGCGCGCGAAGCTTGAGAACGATTGCGTTGAAAGAACAATCGACTACCGACGATCTGCATGACGACAAGGATAACCAACCCGCAGTGATCAAAACAGAATTCATTGAATTTGAAGAACCTACTGTGCTGAAAGAAGAATATGAATCAGAGGACCACATTTCAGCATACAGAAAATGTTCACCTACACATGATGTTTTTAGCGACACTGAGGATAGTCTTCCTGCATCTACTAGGAGCTTTTCTGCCAATAAAATGCATCAAAAAAATTTGAGTGATTTCAAAGGTAAATGATGTTGATTTAAGAGAATATTTACATTTTTATGACGAATCAGCGAAATGTTCATACAATTGAATGGAGATACGTTGAAGAATCCGTTTAAAAGTATTTTGATAACGCATAGAATTATGTACCTTATTTATGTTGCCTTTTTAACGAATGCAACTGATTTTTTTATTGCAGCAATTTCGGGAAATACTCTTTCTGGATGTTCGTCTGCAGATGCTCGTACGCGTAAAGCATTATCAAACACGGACCGAGCGAAAATAATATTTGCATTCAAGAAAGGCGTTGGTTCGACAGAAATTTCCAAATCATTACACATTAAAGCAAGTACCGTGTCCAGTGTGATTAGTAATTACCGAAAGACTGGAATGATTCAGGCAAAAAAGCGAGGAGGGAATAAGGAAAAAAAGTTGAGTGAAATTCACGTTGCTCGTATACGAGCTTTGCGCGAGGAAAATAGTTCTATATCATTTAAAAAAATAAGGCAGAAGATTGCAGAGGAATTCGGTCTTGTAGTATCAGCCAGTACAATTGCGAAAGAATTTGAAAAGGTGATTAAGATAGCACCTACAGCTGATGAAGTTTTCAGTTCAGAGGAATTTTTACAAACATTTAATCTATAGATAATATAGCCGGCATGCTTAGTAAAAGCGTCATCCAAAGTGAATCGTTTTGTAATGAGCTGGAATAATAATTAATGCACGCAGTCACAAATGGTTTTATATGTTTAGTATAATTATTAAATATCGTACATATAGATAGTCCAAGTGTTGAAGAAATCTATGAAACATAAATTTTCCGGAATCGGATCAACTGGTGCTTGTATCATGCGTGAAAGCGTGAACCTGACAGCTTCACAACCGTATTTAAGCGCAATTTTTAAATGCATTCTCAAAACGCATATGGGACATTCTTACATAAAGAATATAGTTCTGATTTATAAATCCTTCGACTAAATTAATAAAAAATCATTCATCGACCTTTCGAGATCTAGGAATCTCCAAACAACGATGGAACTTACTAGGTACATTTATTCAACGCTACAATTTTGAATTATTTTTAGTTCCATAAACCTTCGGTGTGCATATACTTACCTTGGAGAGTTTTCACATCTTTGATCGTTGAACCTTGATCATATTGTTATGATTGTGAACGCCACAAAGTGAAACGTAAACAAGCGTATTTTGTTTTCTTCATACGATGGATCGGAACATTATTTCGGCAGTGAATATATCGAGTTTTTGTCGTATTTGTACAACCAACAACGATGTGGAATGGTCCATTTACGAAACATTGAATGAAGATGAAGGCGCGACGAACCTGCATACGATGCTGGTGAAGCTCTACCCAACAGTGTTCAATGAGTCGCAGATGCTCTGTGATGAAGCTTTGAAATGGCCAATGAAAATATGCAAGGAATGTAAAACAAAAGTGATAGAATCGTACAGGTTTTACGAGCGCTGTACGAAGAGCGCGCGAAGCTTGAGAACGATTGCTTTGAAAGAACAATCGACTACCGAAACTTCGCAAGAGGAGAAGGATGATCATCCCGCAGTGATCAAAACAGAGTTCATTGAATTTGAGGAAGCTACTGTGCTGAAAGAAGAATATGACTCGGACGATTACAGTTCAGCATGCAATGGATTCCACGAGGGTTCGTCAAAGGATGATGTTTTCAGTGACACTGAGGACAGTCTGCCTGCACCAACTAGTAGTCGAAATAGTTCTGCATCGGTTGACAAAAGGCAGCAGAAACAATGCAACAAAAACAAAGCTAAATCCAGAGGTAAAATGTGTCTATAAAGTAGATTGTAAAACGCTATCCAATTCAAATGTAACCCCCTTGAAATTAGAAAAAAATGAAACTCATTCTGGCTGTTCATTTGCAGATGCTCAAAGGCGAAACATTACATCAGACACCGATCGAGCGAAAATAATATTTGCATTCGAGAAAGGCGTGACCGGGACTGAAATTGCCAAATCAATGCAACTCAATTTGAGTACGGTTTTCGGCGTCATTGCCAGATATCGAAAGACCGGCGATATTAAGGCAAAAAAACGAGGAGGAATAAAGCCTAAAATGTTGAGTGAAACACAAATTTCCCGCATTCGAGCTTTGCGCAAGGAAAACAGTTCATGCTCACTCAAACAAATACAGCAAAAGTTATCAGAAGAATTTGGCATTTTAGTATCTACAACAACCGTTGCGAGACAGTTGGAGAAGGTGGTTAAAAAGGTAGTACCTGCTGATGATGTTTTCTCTTCAGAGGAATTCTTTAAAACGTTTAATTCATAGAAGAAAAACTAGGTGTTCTAAGCGGATGCATCTTGTTTTCTTTTTGTAAGGGGATTCGATGAATTGCGCCGAGGAAACTGAGTGATCATGTCGTTATCTCATGGTTACCTCAACTGATTTGTCGAACTGAGTAATGTAAATGCTTCATAGTTTTATTTCTTCAAATTAAATCTTCTGCAGATTGAATGCATATAAAAGTAGATTACATGTGTAATAGTGTATATGGTGTTAGAATGATTACTGTACGTCATGCTTAAATAAAAAAAGCAGAAAGCGTAAAATCCGTGTTTTTAACGATCACTAGTTTGGTAAGACTTATTTATGAGAAAAATGTTAAGAAGTTTTCTTAGGGAGTACAAAATTGTAAAAATGGTTTATTCATGTATATCTGGGTTGCATAATGCATATTAACATTTTACACTCCACCTCAATAGTATTTTGAGGTGAAAGCTTGCTTGTTTTCGAGTTGTATCTTACAACTTGTTATCTTGTATGAATCTTCCGCTGGAGATTTGTTCGAAATGAATTATAAATCCTTTGAAATTTATTTCCAAAATATCATGATAAACGAAGCATCGTCTAAAGTCATGAACATGGATGGATTGGGCGAAAATAAAAACATTTACTCTTTTACCCGACGGTTCAGTATTGGTCGAGTTTTTGATGTACACAATGCTCAATACAAAAAAAGCTACAATATGCAATAGATTTCTTCTATCCTTTCATTGACGATACATTTCAAAACTGAATATTTTTCGCTGAATTACTCTTCAAAGTTTGTTGTAACAACCTCAGGCAATGCTAGACCAACGATGAAGCTGAAGTGGTCTTCATCTGAAGTCGATGAAGTGAAGCTCTACCCAACAGTGTTCAATGAGTCGCAGGTGCTCTGTGATAAAGCTTTGAAATGGCCAATGAAAATATGCCAAGAATGTAAGGGTAAAGTAATGGAATCCTACAGGTTCTACGAACTCTGTATAAAAAGTGCATTTAGCTTCAGAACGCTTGCTTTGAACGAACAATCGACTACCGACGCTCTGCAAGAGGAAAAGGATGATCATCCCGCAGTGATAAAAACAGAGTTCATTGAATTTGAAGAAGCTACTGTGCAGAAAGTCGAATATGACTCGGACGATTACAGCTCTGCCTACAATGGATTACACGAGAGTTCGTCAAGAGATGACAATTTTAGCTATTCTGAGGACAGCCTGGTTGCATCAACTGGTATTCCAAACAATTCAATAGCTGCCAGTCAAATGGGGCAAAACCAATGCATCAAAAACGACGGTGATTTCAGAGGTAATTAGTATAGGGTAAGTGCTCCTATAGGGGTGCTACACCAATAGTGGAGGTAGTGGAATAAAATCCTAGCTTTACGAAGAAATAAATACGATAGCGTTATTTGTACTAGTATGTAATATTCCTGGCCCTTTTACGGAGTGTTTAGAAGATAAACCTTGCACCTCCGTGATATATTAACGCTCCAAAATTCATATTTTCCAAACTGGTTGTACCAAAATGCTGGATTCCTTAAGAATTTATCAGGAGTGCCATAATTTCCTTAAGGCTATAAATCTCCGCGAAAAGCATTGTTCTATATGACGGAATGCGTTGGTCTGTGGCCAAGAAAATGCATCGGTCTGAGTTATTTGGTCTTTCTGTTGGAAAAATGCTTCAAAAATAAAATACAGTAGAAATTTATTAATTATTTTCAAAGTTTTCCAAGTACTACCACCACTATCGGAACACGATACCACCACTATAGGAACCACTATAGGAACAACCAGCTGGGAAGAAAAATACGCTTTTTTCGTGTATTTTACATGGTAAACTGTAAAAATTGATGTTTTTTTGAAGAATAATGGTGTTAAGATCATAATTCGGTATAAATTTGTTAAATATTCTGTAATAGACACTTGAAAATTGCATCATATTGTCAGTAACAAGACTTAGTGCGCCACTATTGGTACAGTTACCCTATAGCAATTTAGAAGCCCTTTAAGGCATTTTAGAACAAGTCATGAAACTCACTCGTATTGCACTAATATAGAGGTAGGTTGTAATATTTGTTAAAAATAAGCCATAAGGAAGCTTAATGTATTTTTTGATGGTTAAAAACAAATCTAGGCATTTGTTTAATAACCAAATTTTATGAGAAATTACTGTACCAAAAAGAGTTCTAAAAACGCTTGGCAGTCAACGTGTTAAATTTTACATAAAATAAAAAGTAGATACCTTTACGCTTGAGCAATGATTTCTAAATCATTGCAAATTAATACAGTGTCGTTTAAACAGTCTTTAGCAAATATGGAAAGACCAGCATAATTGAAGCATTTCAACAAGAAGGACATCGTGAGAAGAAAATAGGTCAGATTCACGTTTCTCGCATACGAGGTTTGCGTGCGGAAAACAGCACGATATTTATTCATAGATTAGGTTCATCAGACAGTTTCATATCATATAATATTATATTCCGACGCATTTAAATTTTTCTACGTTTCCGGTTTTCCTACGCATAGAATTATCAATGCAGACATGTTTAATGGTGGCTTTCCACTTCTTTTTAAACACATTACCTTTGTTTCAAATAGGAATGGATCCATCAGAGATGGTACGAGACATCGTCGGTTTTGTTGCACCGGTAGCAGTAATTAACCCACCAATCAGAACCGCACCGGCATCTACAACCCCTTTGACGGAAACGGTTTGTGGCTACAATGTGAACATCGGTGTTTTGGAGCCAGCTACGTTCAACCTACCATCATTATTTGTACTCCCACCACCGCCACAACTACCATTATCATCATCATCGCACCATGAAGCCCGTAACGTGGAAACCGCATCCAACCCGGTATTATCACTTCTGACACCATCACCACCACTGCAACCGTCAGTACCATCATCATCATCGCCAGCATCGCACAGAGAAGTCCGTGACGAAGAAACCGCAACCACGCCAGCCTGGAGGGTTCGATACGCCACTCCGCCCGGGGAGACGCGCGAGGAGCAAAAAAAACGGCTAAAGCGAAAGCGAAGTGCGGAAGCCTACTACCGCAGACTAGCCATCCGTAATCCGCCGACGAGCCATCCGGCAACGCTGCAACCACTAGTAGCATCAGCATCAGCATCATCATCATCATTGCACCAGGAAATGTGTAACGCAGACATCTCACGATACGCCTCTCCACTCAAGGAGACATCCGTCGCGCAGAAAAAACGACTAACATGGAGGCATCAAGCATTGTACTACTATGGCCGGTTGTAAAAGCGAACCGACATCTACAACCTCTTCGACGGTTTCTAGCAACATTGTGAACAGTGTTTTGGGGTTAACCATGCAAACGAAGCTCGCATACTTCGTTGTATCGAAAATGAAAAGATGGCTTCACCGGTTTAATAAAAAAAAACATACTGTTGAACAACCGTCATGTGATGCCGTACAACATGTGGCTTTCGAACAAACATAATTTCCACGTCAATGCACAATGCCATTTGCCGGGATGGAAGTCAGAAGTTCAGATTACTTTACAACATTTACTAACTATTTTTCTACAAACTAAAAGATCAAACTAAGAACCAGCCCAAATTTTGCAAAAAAAAATTATCATTTTTGAATATTTACTGCTCTTGCAATTTTGGTTTTATTTTTATGTTCAAGACTGTTTTGGAAAGGTATTTTATTTGTCTTTGACAGAAAAATAATTGTAAATTCCAAGAATTTACAAAACGTATTTAATTATAGCTCAAATATGAAAAACTTTCATTTTGACGTCTTGTCAAACGAGTTGTGCGCGGAGTTGCGAGGTTTCCTAGGCTATTAAGTCACGAAGAGTTTACCTGCAGATATGGGCAGATTCGAAAGTTATTCAAGTCTTTATATTAAACCGTCATAGCACCGACAGGGTTACTAGGTTAAAAATGTAAAACTGCTGAATTTTTTCACATGCTTGTCCCCTTTTTCCTGACCAAGACCCTTTTAGCGGCCCACCGGAATACAGTGAGTCAAATCGCAGTGCAGGTGTTAAACTAAGCAAAATGTGGTTTTTCGTCCACAACCTATTTTGGTACGAGTTTAGGATTATGTGAATGCAAAGAAATCCAAGGATTGCAAACATTATCATCGTATGCGTGATTATACCTTATCCGGTTTCTTGTTGTACTATTCTATACTGCTACCTGTTACTTTCACTTCATTAGACCACCGGCTGCACCCTGCTGCATATTATCCTGGAACTGATGTGATCTAAGTTAATTGTTTTCATTCGTTGAAGAAACAAATGGAAAATACATTGGAATTGTTCAAACCATTAACACCAAACGGTCTTAGCAAAACAACGGAAAAAGTTATGGAATTTAATCCTATTGAATAACCTAAAGGCCATGTGCTGCAAATGTGTCCTTATGATTACAAGGTTTTATAAAAAGTTTTATTAAATTTTGGCCATTGGTGTAGCAACATTTAGGGCAATGGAAAAGTTTGGATGGCCCTCGATTTTCCACCGCTTGGGGCCCCGGAATGGATTGAACCGTCTCTGGCTGTTATATTGCAACACGCTCTGTCCCAGCTGTGGCAATCGGTTTCCGCCTTGCATCACTTCCGGTCAGCCGCTGACCAATCCGACCGGCTCCTACAAAAATGATAGGAATTCAACTTTAAGCACAGTGTTGGAAAGGTATATTATCATGCTTTAAATTTATTGACAGTTTGAGTGAATTGAAGATAAGTGTTATGAAATATTACGCAATCTTTCGCAAAACTCCTGAAAATTTATCAACTATCCGCTTTTAACCTTATGCCGTTGCTAAGGATTATAAAAGATTGTGATATGATGAATACCAACTCATAGCCTAGCATTTTTGTAACAATTAATAATCATTTATCTGCGAATATGCGCGCACTTAACTTTTTTCGTACTTTTTATATGAAGCATATAGTTCACCTACCAGGCGTCTCCATCATGCCATATGCAATAATATCGTATGTGGAAAGAAATATTTGAAATTCTCATTCAATGAAAACTTGAAAAAAATTTCTTAAAATATGAAATATTTTTTTAAACTGGTTTAATGTATAAGATTTCTAGCACACATCTTTTTTTACTTCAAAAATTTTTTCCCTAAAAAAATTACACTCTTCAGTTTTTGACATTCGCGAAATCCCGTTCTTTTTTTACTATGCACCGAGCTAGCGGAGAAAGGGTAAGGTGGATCGAAAAACTAAAAACGCCAAAAGATAATAACAAATATACTAAAAAGTAGCCGTTGATGAAATTACTAAAGCGTCATCTTTAAAGGACAAAAACTTATTAGGTGAGCAAATCGTGAAATTGCACCAACATGGCCTGAAATTGGCCAATGACCAGGAATACTGACTACGCGGTACAAGAAAGGTCCTGGTCTCCAAAGATGCGTTATGGGTGTTCTATGGTTTGCACTCCAAAGTGGCTCAAAAACAGTACACCTTGTACCGCGAAAAACTACCTTTGTAGATGTTCGATCGATGATCTTGTGAGTGTTTTGGAACTGTCTTTACAATACCTAACCAACGCTGGAATAACGAAAGCGCTCTCTTCAAAGCGCAAGAACTGTACGAAGTGCACAAGGCGCGAAATTGCAACATGGCCTAAAATTACTAAGAAGACTGTCCAGGTGATACAAGATCGGGGCATTGCCGTAAGACAATTATAAGTTCAGCATATCCAGACTAACATTTCACTGACGAATTTATATACGTTTATTTATCGTTTTTCCTCCTGTACAGTAGCTATTATTTAAATTCATTGTTTATCACCGTGATATTATTTTTCACACAACCGTTTTTGATAACTCAAAAATCAAACCGTTCGCCCATTTTGATGAAATACTACCAAGTACGTTTGTTGAAGAATATCCCCACGATGCGTTGATTTTTTTTGTGTTTTGTTCCTTTTTTATCTTAACAATAAGTTCTTATTTAGCTATTTTACGTGAAACGAACAAGAAACGAACTTTTTCGTCCAAGACTGATACTTTGCTACTGATAACGACAAGACAACTCGCTGTTAACAGCGAAACTTATAATCCTAAAATGAAAACAAGCGTGCTACTTGTCACAACAGTGTTTTTTTGTTTGAGGTACATAAATGCAGATTTATTGCTCAATACGTTTATGTATATCTTACATATATATCTTATACATATATGCCGTTCTAACAATCTTCTAAGGGCAGTTTGATTGTTCGATGTATATAGCGTTCTGAGGGTTAAGTTGTAAAAATTCATTTGTTTTAATTTTATAGTGAGCTCTTCAGATATCTTTCATTCGTTGGGAACTTGAACTTTTAATCGTATTTAAACAATAAACTTCCTATTTTCTTTATTCCTATTCCTATTTTTTATTATTGTTATATGAGTATTATTTCTAATTTTATACCATTTACTAAATTTCTACTTTACAACTCAAAATGAAACATGTGATTTTGTGCCAGTGTATATGTTTTTCAACTGATTGACTCAATTTGTTGAGATAATTAAGGCTGTTGTCAGCTTATGTTTATTCTATCTCTCGTTTCATCCTTTGCAAAATTGACCGAATTTTTTCGTAAATCTCATGTTTTTCTCTCAGCAGAGAATTCTGCTTCCACTTAGTTAAAACACTATCAATTTCCGTATTCGTAAGTTTTGATTCGCTCAAGCGTTTCGAAAACCTCCAAACCCATTCTGTAGCCGAAATAAATTGATTTGATGGCAGTTCATTACGTATAATACACTCAGCAATAAGAACATTATTCAACAACGCATAATAAAACACATTGTGCTCCATGGAATCCGATTGATCGAAGCAGTCGAAAGAGTCTTTTGCCATCAAATAAGTGAATATTTCCAGTTTCTTTGAAGCATTTTCACTGTTGCCTACGCAATAGAAGAAAGCGTTCCAATTGTATTCGGCTAAACCTCAAATGGTGGTCGCAGTGGTGAGAAGCAGTGAGCGTGAGCTGCGCTGGGCAGCCGTGAGAGAGCCGGGGACGTCTCGCTCATGTTAATTTCTCACTCATTCTACTCGCTGCTCGGTTATGTTTGAACTGCATGAATATTCAAACTCCCACTGTGGAGCTTAATCTCTTCCATACTTCTCCCTCTTTCTTACTCGTCCTTCTCGACCCCTCGGCCCATAAGCAGACCAGCTCTTGCTACGATAGCCGCGTGCGCACCATTCCGTGCATGTTATCATTTCAATAATTCCTCCATTCTTTTTTAAACCCGGCGCAATATGTTTCTCTGTTTTGCCATCGAAAATTATTCGATAAAATATACATGATATGTCATTGAAATTATTGCACCATTATTGTGCGTTCCGATCGATGCGTTCTACTGCTTTCCCATTTTTCAGCACAGTTACTTCATCGCTGGTATATTCAGCTACATTTGACCAATTTAATTCTTCCCATGTAGGATACACTCTCGAACATCAATTAAGCAGGTAGGTGTATATTTGTCGTCGAAAATTTCCTATTTCACATACATTATATGCTGGTGGCCGATGCGTTCTATTTTTTCCATTCCCATATGATTCCCACTTTTCAGCGAATCAACATCTATACTGTCATCGAAAACTTTGGCGTGTGTGTGGTGCTCTAATATTATGTGCTATCTTAAATTCATATGAGTCGCAAATTTTGTTTCCGTAGCAATTTTGAAGGCAAGCCCCTGATATTTACACCTAAAAAATAGAATAAGGTCGACTTCCATCACTGGTGGTCACTGAGAATTTTTAAAAATTACCGGGACGCTGTAGAGCGAACCACGGCGAGCTACACATAAAAACCAAAGCCTTTCGTAAGCTGAGTTCGCTGATAACGCTGACGATAGGATCGCATGAAAGGGTCGTTTTCTAACCGGGATACGAACAAATCTTTCGAAGCGCACCGTGCCAGGTGGGTAGTGTGGGTTAGCCGGATTCCTGGTCATCGCCGTTGATGCTGGGTTCCCCGGTCCAATAGACAGCACTAAGAAACTCCCTGCTGCTTAGAAAGGCTGCTGCAAGGAAGATGTGGTGCTCTTTCCATTTTTCGAAAGCACAATACACGGCCTCGGTGGATAGCCTTGCTGCTGGTGCGCTAAGCTACCCTCTTGCCAACTTTTCCTGCTCGTACGGTGTCTCGGTCTGTGACGCTGAAAATCTCCTGGATGAGCAGCGCTGCATCACTTACTAGGTGCGGTAAAAGCGAGGCCATTTGATGAGGACGTGTAGGGTCTCTTCGTCTTGGTTCAAGCAAACGGATCAGTTTGCTTTTCCCCCGAGGGTTTCCCTGTCGACAAAGAAGCTCCACTGAAACCTGTCCCCAGAAAGAAGGGGCCCGTTTCCTCATGGGGATAGGTGGAAGGTTTAGGGCTTCAAATAAGTTGAACCCAGCCATAAAAATACCACCCGACGCGTCTTAAAAATAATGGAACATGAATTCGCCTTTCCATGAGTCAATCGTCAATATGGTTGTATGATACCGTAATTGGTGGTGTTCTGATGATTTCCAAGTTTACAATTAATTTTCCGCATATAATTAACGGTTTCGCGAACGGTGGAAACGGTTAATGCGATTAAAAAAGATGATTGTTAATCGAGCAGTGAAAGCTTAAGCCCAAAGAACTTGCGCAGTCCCCTCCCGAGCGCCACCTGCTTAAAAGCTTCGTAAGCGATAAGCCTACGCATTTGAATTTCCGCACCGGTAGCCACATCTGAATTGTGAATTTTTAGCCAAAATTCAACTTGTTGAATGGCTAATTGGATTGCTACAGTTGAAACAATCACATCAAAGAATAGATGGATGACTCCGAAAGAGAGCCACCATGAGTATCATGTTAGAGAGTATATCATGAGTTTGCGCGTGAACCTTAAACGCTGGTTTCGTCCATGATGAATGATTCTCTTCAGGATAGGATGGACGTTTTGAAGCCCAGAAGGCTTCGCATCGATTTTCTGGTGCATTTTGTGGCCCGGCGGCTGTTCAGCTTGGCTTCGGTCTCAAACAGCAAACGGTGGCTTACGGATGCACTGAGAGAACTTGGAGCGTGCGTGAGCGGTCTGGGAAAGTGACTCCG
>KE524589.1:228118-248834 GCA_000441895.2 Anopheles sinensis | reverse complement strand
CAACATGGTATGGTCGTTGACAAGTATGTTGCTGCTATGTTCGCAACATAAGCGCCACCGATGGAGGCTGGCCGGATCTAAAAATAGAACATTCTCACAATGGACAGTTACTCCAAGAACATCTCGAAAAGGATGCATCAAACGAGATGGGTTTATTTCCTTCCCGCTTGTGGAACAACATCATTCCCTGACACACGCACGCACACAACCGACGGCGTGTAAAAAGATTGAGGATGCCAACGACACATGGCGTTCCCAAGTGGTCACCCACCTAAGTACTAACCATGCCCGATGTTGTTTAACTTCGGTGATCGGACGAGAACCGGTAGTTTTCAACATGGTATAGGTCGTTGACAAGTATGTTGCTGCTATGTTCGACAACATAAGCGCCACCGATGGAGGCTGGCCGGAGCTAAAAATAGAACATTCTCACAATGGCCAGTTCCTCCTGCAACAACTCGAAAAGGACGCATCGAATGGGATTGTTTTATTTCTTTCCCGCTTGTGGAACAACATCATTCCCTGACACACGCACGCACACAACCGAATGGCGTGCAAAAAGATTGAGGATGCCAACGACGCATGGCGTTCCCAAGTGGTCACCCACCTAAGTACTAACCATGCCCGATGTTGCTTAACTTCGGTGATCGGACGAGAACCGGTGTTTTCAACATGGTATGGTCGTTGACAAGTATGTTGCTGCTATGTTCGTCACATAAGCGACACCGATGGAGGCTTGCCGGAGCTAAAAATAGAACATTCTCACGATACAGTTCCTCCTGCAACAACTCGAAAAGGACTCATCGAAGGGATGTTTTATTTCTTTCCCGCTTGTGGAACAACATCATTCCCTCACACACGCACGCATACTACCGAATGGCGTGTAAAAAGATTGAGGATGCCAACGACACATGGCGTTCCCAAGTGGTCACCCACCTAAGTACTAACCATGCCCGATGTTGCTTAACTTCGGTGATCGGACGAGAACCGGTGTTTTCAACATGGTATGGTCGTTGACAAGTATGTTGCTGCTGTGTTCGCAACATAAGCGCCACCGATGGAGGCTGGCCGGAGCTAAAAATAGAACATTCTCACAATGGACAGTTACTCCAGCAACAACTCGAAAAGGACGCATCAAACGAGATGGGTTTATTTCCTTCCCGCGTGTGGAACAACATCATTCCCTCACACACGCACGCACACAACCGAACGGCGTGTAAAAAGATTGAGGATGCCAACGACACATGGCGTTCCCAAGTGGTCACCCACCTAAGTACTAACCATGCCCGATGTTGCTTAACTTCGGTGATCGGACGAGAACCGGTGTTTTCAACATGGTATGGTCGTTGACAAGTATGTTGCTGCTATGTTCGCAACATAAGCGCCATCGATGGAGGCTGGCCGGAGCTAAAAATAGAACATTCTCACAATAGCCAGTTCCTCCTGCAACAACTCGAAAAGGACGCATCAAACGAGATGGGTTTATTTCCTTCCCGCTTGTGGAACAACATCATTCCCTCACACACGCACGCATACTACCAAACGGCGTGTAAAAAGATTGAGGATGCCAACGACACATGGCGTTCCCAAGTGGTCACCCACCTAAGTACTAACCATGCCCGATGTTGCTTAACTTCGGTGATCGGACGAGAACCGGTGTTTTCAACATGGTATGGTCGTTGACAAGTATGTTGCTGCTATGTTCGCAACATAAGCGCCATCGATGGAGGCTGGCCGGAGCTAAAAATAGAACATTCTCACGATGGACAGTTACTCCAAGAACATCTCGTAAAGGACGCATCAAACGAGATGGGTTTATTTCCTTCCCGCTTGTGGAACAACATCATTCCCTCACACACGCACGCACACAACCGAACGGCGTGTAAAAAGATTGAGGATGCCAACGACACATGGCGTTCCCAAGTGGTCACCCACCTAAGTACTAACCATGCCCGATGTTGTTTAACTTCGGTGATCGGACGAGAACCGGTGTTTTCAACATGGTATGGTCGTTGACAAGTATGTTGCTGCTATGTTTGCAAGATAAGCGCCATCGATGGAGGCTGGCCGGAGCTAAAAATAGAACATTTTCACAATGGACAGTTCCTTCAGCAACGTTGCCAAAAGGATTCGTCAGGCAAGATACGTTTTTTTTGCGTGTAATTAAAACATACCAACAGGACTGGTCACTGGAAGCAATAATTTCTTGCTAATTGTTCTTTACACACCTCAGTTACACCTTTAGTAACTTGCGAATTGAAGACTGAGTTTTCGGATATTTCTAAACTATATGCTCGATATGTTATTTTCTATAGTTTCAATCATAGCTTGCTTTGTGACAATCTATTTTATTTCAATGATCAATTTCATGCCGGGATAGTTTTGTCATACAATTTTGTTCTAACGAAATTGTCGCTGGGAAGGTTTTCATGAATATGCGTATAATTTACATGTCACACGTGACCGATGAGAAAAACTCATTAATCCTACAGATAACAGATTGCCCTTTAGGTTCAATGTTATTGATGGAATAATATTGCATAAGTAGACACCCATAGTCTTCCATTCATGCTATTTATTTGACTTGTCGTTCCAATTTTAAAATGACAGTTTTGGGATGAAGAACAGTCTGACACCACTGGAACAACAATTTTTTTTCCTTTCAGTTTAGTTTACTTGTCACTGAAGGTGTCTGTTTGGCCAGTTTTGGCCCATTCTTTTCCCATCAATGGTTTTCTGCACTTAGTAAAAATCTACAGATCAATCCAAAGCGACAAATTTTTGGTTTTGGTAGAAGTGTTTCAGATATCCATACGCTTTTGCCTTTATCAATGCATTTTCATTTTGAATTTTCACAATACGGGCTTTTTACTAAATATTGCTCAACTTCCAAAACAGCCCACTCAATCGAATGAATTTATTGAAACATTCTAGCCAAAGACGTTGTGTCAATTGCCTGGTGTGTTGGAAATATTACTATTTTCCTGCCCAGATTTGTTTCAGGATCACTCGAAGAAAGCTAAGTTTTGATGCATGATAGAGTAAAAACTGGCATATTTAGTCTCCCTTTTCTAAATCATTACATGCGATAAGAAGTTTTTGTTTTGATTTTTCATCGTCCAGGCCCGAATAATATTCTTTGATTTTTTAATGTGTACTTGAATTAAATGCCGTCCCTGAAGATGAATCTACACATGCATCGCTTCAACTTAGAGTCGTGTGAATATGCAATAACACAAATGAATTTTTAATAGTGTTGAGTAATTTGTTGTAAACGCATTATAAACGCAAAGTTAATTAAAACAGTTGAATGACCAGAATCGGATTTTTTTTAATTCATTTCGATATCAATGACAATTTGTCAACATAAGATAAGGTTGAAGGAACATAAGATTTCTTATCGCACGTGCATTATATCGCAAATTTGCATATAATTCGTAAGTTTACGAAACAGACTTCTGTCTTAAATAATGAATTAGTTTTTACCTGTAATTAATCATTGCGAAAAGTGTAGTTAAAACTACAATGGTAAACCATTGGAACGTAAAACAAAGTGATGTGTGGTAGACAAATAATATCTACTTTATCCAAGTTCATCGGTACATTGAAGTATTCTATTTCTATTTTCAGATTCAGGTTTCACTTACAGAAAATTCGAGATAGACCACTTGAACTACAAATTCTAGCCCAAAGACCACTTGAACTACAACTTTTTTTTTCAATTACTTCGTTGCATTGTATACCCTTTTTGTCACCTGGGGTGGAGAGTCGGCCTGGATTCTTTTTGCGATCTGTTATCTAGTTGATTAATTATTTCTTTCAACTAAAGCTTATTTCGATAGTAATGGGTAATTTTATATTTTATTGAACAAAAACGTAACCGATTGTTTTTTTATCGATTGAGTTAACGATTGTTGATTTTAATTGCTGCATCTCAATCTCAATCTTTGCTATCATCATCTGCTAGTGTTCTTCAAATATAATTTACCAATTTATTGATGGTTTCTAGAGCGGTCATTTCTCGCTTCTATATTTTTGATCATTTCTTCCCGTTTACGGAAGAACTTTCATATCTCCCGTTTGCGCCACTCGTTTGTTGTTTTGTTATTTTGCTTTTGTTTGTCCCTTTTTTATCTCATATCACAGAAAGATGTTGTTTTGAATCGACATTGTCCAGTCGACCGTTGCGTTTTTGTTGTTTTTCGTTCTGTTTGATCTCATTTTTTCTGGTGCTGCACTCCGTTATCTACGCTTCTTTGAATTACTTTATATTTTTATGTCTGCCCGTTTCTACCATTTGATTTTCTAAGATTGAGCATTTCTTTAGTGGTTTTTGTTCGCAAGGCATTTTAATCATCTTAATTCAATGGAATGGCCATTTAGTCTAGCTGTTGAATTGTTGGTACATGTTTTTAGGTGGCATCCATTCCCTCGTAATTCTCTCACAACCGCCAATCACATCTTGCGTAGAAATGATTGATTTCACCCTTGAACATTTTTTCAGCTGTGATTTGTGTCACTTTGTGGCTGTTATATTTCGTCACCTTCGTCACCAATGATGTTGCTCTTTTCTACGTGCTACATGAGTGTTTTATTCGCATTTGAAGTAAACATCTTAAACAATCAACATTAAACATTTAATCTTTTCAATATTTCAAAAGTTCTTTTATCTCCGTGTGAGCTTTAGGTCATATAACTGCATCTGTTCTTTTCTGCCGGATTGCGATTCCGGAACCTTTGCAAATAAAAACAGTGGAGAAAAAGGACAAACCTATAATTTCCAAAATATGTTTTAAATCAAAACGTTATGTCAGTCATAAAGATATAAACGTGCGGTAGTTTGGTTTTTGACTGAATGTTTGTGGGATTATTGATAACAGTATTATTTTTTCACATTGTTCTTCCTCAAATGTGCTTTCCATGTTGACGAGTGGTAGTTTAAGGTTTTCTTTTTCGATTGTGGCACATGGTAACATACTACCTAAAACGCAACTCTTCCCGTGGTTTCATGTTTTTCCTTCGTTGCTTTAGTACTTATTGGCGTCATTCTTTAGTTGGTGTTTCATTGTTTTAGCCTATTTTATATACCATTCCCCTTTATACAAACTTCCACCAAATGTCTCGCTAAATGTGGGCGCTTAATTTACTCATTACTTTTTCAAAACGACATTTTTAAGTTTGTATTTTGCCATCTTTTGATAAGAATGGGTGAAAATAGTGGGGTGCATTTCAATGACGGATAAAACTAGTACTTCAAAAATAGGCACTTATGATATCATCGCAAAAATATCACTCGGAATAATAGCAAAATAAGAAAAAGAAAAATTTCTAAACCAAACTCGTATTCGTTTGATTGATAATTTGCTGTGCCCTAGTTGAGCACGTGGTTTAGGGTGTATCAAATTGTCTACAGAAATGTTTGTGTACCTTCAAGCATTGGCTATTGATAGTATAAGTAGGTTAAGGTATTTTTTGTTTTGTTGTTCACACAATCAATAACAATTTTGTATTATTATAAAAGATACCGAACTTAACTCCCACAACCTTATATGAAATGAACTGAAGCTTCAAAGTATTCTCAAGAGGTGCTTTGAATACCGCCCTTTACCTATTTTATTTCTTTAATCAGTCAGATTCATTCTCTCTAGATGGTATTCATGTGTTGGGAACACATTTTCACTCTGAATACAATGGATACGTAAAACGTTTTTGCAAGATGGTCACATTAGGTAGAGCACGTTCCGAGCTGAGGTCAAATTCCACGCACTTTTTTCTTTTCATAAATAAAATTGGCTGATTCGAATTGAGTGGCGTTCTTGCGCTTTCGTAGCATAGCCTACTTGACTCGTCATTATAGTTGTTCGCTTTGTTTTTTTTTTTAAATTTTTCGCTTCATGTCGTTGGTTTCACTGCATCAAATCTCTTTCACATGCACTCTGCAATTCATTATTTCAACTCTGATGGCTTCTTGATATTGCACTGGATAAAATAACATTCCCGAATTGTCTGTTTTTTGTTGGAATTATTGTGTTTCAAACTTTTCTTATCGAGTTCGATTTCGTTCCACAGTTTGATAGTATCACAGTAGTAGGTTTATTTTGTTTATGTTAAGGAATTGTTTGTTGCTCAGCGCATTTTGTTTTATCATTTTCTACACGATTGGTACGAATGTATGGATTCGTTAAACTTTCATCGTGATAAATCACGCCGTCCTATGACAACTATTAGAAGATTCGTCTGCTATTCGATTGTTATGGCTGGTTCTTGAGTGGCACGCAAGTTATTCAGATCATGCGGAACAACTGCGCCTTTAGCTAACTTTTTGGTTGTTAATTGTACGGTTAGACCATCCCTGTTTCCGATGCGGTTCCATTATTATTTCTCTTGCTCGCTTGATTCTTGTAATAAATTGTTACTTCTCTAGTTGCATTTGTGTTAGCTTTTGTAATAGGCACGCAATGTTGTAGATTTGTTCCCTTTATGAAATATACTTTCAGCTTTTCCCTCGCAGTCGTTATATTCACTTTTTGCGTAACAACAATTGTATGTAATTTTTAATGTTCATATTTCTGTTGTTTTCTGCAATGCCATCACGTTGTTCTTTCGCATTCCTTGTGCGTTTGACATAAAACTGTCTAGCGAGTGTATACTTCGTTCGTAGTAATTTTTCGCTGTTATCATATTAATTATTGGTTTTACAGTTGTTAAAATGGGACGGCTATGGTGTTGCTGTTCTTGTGCTAGTTTTTTTTCCTCGACATTTGCCGTACTTTTGCTTCCATGCACAAACCTTGTATGTCAACAATGCTCTTTGTGTTCGTAGCTCGTTGTGCAAATTTCCCGATTATTCCTTTCCATAATGTGGGACGGTGTAAACATAAGTTTTTCACGGCAACGGTTCCTATTTCCTGAGTTGTCCAAACTATAGCGTGATGACTAGAGACCGTCGTGTTTTACCTCGCTAATCGAAATTATTTATTCGAGGCAAGCCTAATCAACGAAAAGCTGACGTTCTGGTATTATTTTTTCCGTATTTGAACAATACAACGTCTATCAAGCGCTTATTTGTTTGCTGAGAGCAAACACCTTTACGCGATGTTCTCTAGTTCTCTTACTTGTCCCAGTATGATTGAACATGGACTATCATTTTCCTGATTCGGCTCCAAATAGAACCGTTAACCATTAGAAATAAATTTAGGGTTTGTAAGTCGATGTTAATTGTTAACTATTTCAAATTATAAGAAACGTGAATATTCTTGATGAAAATTTGCTAAAGAAAAAAACTCTCTGAAGACAAAATAGTATGAATTTGCACTATTCCAACAGAACTTAAATACTGCTTAACATGTTTTTTCTGAATAAACAAATATGTTTTCCTTGAATTTATTAACAAAAAGTGGTAAATAGCATCACAGATTGGTTGCGTATTGTGTTCGTTTGATTTCTTTTGGGAATTTATCTTTCCTTTAAGCCATCTCATATGGAGTGAATAATATGCCTTTAAGCTTTAAGTATGTTCTTCAGATGCGGTGCACGTATCTCAGGTATTATTGACCTATATTTCCGGGAGGATGTTTCTCTCAAATACATTGTGCTCTTTAATACTTTGCACTTGGCTGTTCGATATGCATACAGGATCATGATCTTTGTTTTTTCCTCTTATTTCAGATAGCAAACGCCACATGAAGGTTATTTGTCCTGAACTATTCCTAAATCGACTAATTGTTTTTGTAAAAAAATAAATGAATGTTTCATGGTTTATGTTTCTTGGGCTTTTGAATATAAGTTGTTTGCATAGTGATAAAAAATATATAACAATTCCAAGGAGGAAAGAATGCTTATAAGAAAAAAAATATAATTTTTTCAACACAAAACAAGATTATTCAATGGTTTCTTTTTAGAAAAATCCTTGTTAACTCCAGCAAACTGTCACACTGTTTCAGTAGTGACGCACACTGTTAAATAGTGACGATTTCCATTCTATCTAGGTGGTTCTAAAGCACTCTTTACTCATTTCATGCATGTGAGTACGTTTTTGATGTTTTATCTCGATATTGTATTTGCTTGAGCAAACGGAGATAAGCTGTGTTTCACTATTTTGTCTCAATTTCACAATCATCACAGATATTTTTGTCAAACCATCCTACATGCCTTTCGGGTGTTCATGATGCTCGTGGAGAACTTAGCTTTCATTGCCTTCAAAACGAGTCTCTCCTCGGGTCGGTGGTTAAGTTGGCGCACAGTTAACGGGGAACGTAAACATGTGTTTTTTGTAATCTCTTCTTTAGCTCTTTCATATCCCTTGGCCTACTTTTGCCAGTGACTTGTTGGGATTACATTGAAGCTTACATCAAATATTATTTGCACATCTAATGCCGGAAATATTGGTATGTTTGTATAGATATAGTACCTATTCACTATTCTTTTCATCTAGTTTTGTAGACCAAGCAAACAAGCATCTCAATAGGTTTTGAGTAGAAACAATAAATAAAATATAAAAAAAATAACATAAAATAAATCATGTTCGGGAACTCCAGCACCTGAGGTCACTGAGGGCACACGGGGCATACATGCGCGTACCAAGGTTGGCATTTCAGTGTTACCCGATGTGGGAAGATTACATCGAGTACAAAGGAATTGAGCTGAAATGACGGCGGCCGTATGCGCATATTTACGTAGTATTGCCAGGCTTTGACCGTGTCCCTAACTGTCACTCTCACTTCCCTCCCGGTGTTGCATCTATTGCATGATATCTTTGCGAATATAATTTAATATATATCTATCACGCAGCTCTTCCGCCACAGGATAAAATCCGAGCACTGCCGGGAGCGTTTTTGCATCCAACGGTGACCACCTTTTACCGAGCTGAGCACTGATTTCCTGGAAAAATGAAACGATTTTTATTATTTTACTTACATTCAAACGTGGTAAAGATATGATGGCCACATACCTCGATGAAGGGGGCCATCATTACAGACGGAATCGACAGATCGATACGAGACACTTCGAGACATTTAAGCCCTCGGCCACGTAAGCGTGACACGCCCACAAGGTTGTGCGGGTCGAGCACGTAACCGTGGATGATGATTTCTTCCAGTTTTTTGCAGCGCCAGGCCATCATCACCAGCGGGTCCTGTTCTGTGCGCAGCACCAGTTCCATTATGTTACGATATTCTTCGATGCGCTACGGTATACAACAAAGTGTTTCAATATGTGCATGGAAATGCGGTACCTTTCTTTTAGATTTCATACCATTGAATCGACCCAGACCATACTACGAAGTGTGTCTTTGTAGTGACGTGATAGATATTCAAGCGCATCGCAGTTGATCTAAAAGAACGGAGAATATAAATTATGTGCGTAAAATGATCGAAAACTATCGAACATTTTGAAAAGTATCGAAGCTCTAATCCAATAACCACTTACTCTTTCGCAGAACAAAACCTTCAGATGCGTCAGCGGCATCGACGGGCGCAAGATGTGGGTGTGCAGTATATCGACCGCTTCGTAAGCACACACCAGCGTCAGGTGCAGTTCGGTTGAGGGATTTTTGCTACGAAAACTAGCCCACGCTTCTTCGGACAGCCCGAAGTGATCCTCGTCAATGCCGTGCACGTGCACAATCAGCTGGCGCAACGGAAGCAGCTGCAGCGTTTGCAGCATGTCGTCGCACATGATGTCGTAGTCGAGCGTCAACACACGCAACATGGTGCACTTTTCGAACAAACTCGGTTCGATCAACCCGAGCGGATAGTGTCCTGGATCTTGCTTCACTGTGGCAAAGCATAGTCGTTCCAAATGTTGTGGTTTGGCGGTGCACTGGAAAGAAGAGGGCAGCAAAAACGAAAGAATAAGTGTTACAATTAAATTGAATTAAATTGTTGATGAGCTAAAGCGACAAGAACTACAATTCACACTTGCCGTTAGAAATTCCGACGCGTGTAATGCAAGACTTTCCGAGCATCCCAAATCCAGCATCCGGAGAGATGGGTTCGTTCTAGTTAGCAACGCTTTCACGGGTTGGACGAATAGCCTGGAGGAAAACAGAATTTAATTTCGGTAACCTTTTACCTCACTTAGTATACTTACTTAAGAATGTAATTCCATTCTTCCTCAGAATAGGCCGTTGCCCGCAGCTGCCTTCTCATAGAGATGCCCGGCGTCACCCACGTTGCATTCTTCGGGCAGATCGTTAAACTAAGAAGACGTGAGCTTTTACTTAGCCTGAAACGAAATTGCAGAGTACCACATGTAGAACGGCTAGCTTCGATCAAAAATGGCAACTCCAACACCTACTTGAACAGAATTTCTGCCGTCAGCTCCACATCGTAAAGGTTGCTCGAATCGAAAGTAATCTTCACTTCACTCACAATATGGGCCAGTTTTTGTAAATAGAAGCTAATCTTCTTGTTCTGCTCTCGTGAAACATCGAACTGGATGCGTTTGAAGAATCTTATTATAAAAAATAAATTGCATCAGTATGGAGATCAAATATTATTTGCTGCATATTCTGCAATTCTCAATGCCTACCTGGGTTGAAAGATCACGGAACGCCAATGCCAGCTTATCCGCGAAGCATTCAATCGGTCGCGATGGTTCAAATGTTGAAAAACATTTGTTAACACAAGGGTTGGCAGCTGGCCCCAGTTTGGATTGCTACTCATCACGGCAGCACCAGCAGAAACTTTCTCCTCGCCGCCCAGATCCGTTGGACGGTTGGATCGACGTCGACCAAGGCGACGGTTTCCGTCAGTTTCCTTTGGCCACGATCGGGAGGAGAAAATATTGCAAAATGACTGTGCGTGGCTCCGTTCGCTTCCGGAACGTTTTTCGCTAGTTTTATCTTTGCCTCCTACGCCACGAAACCCCTAATCACCTCCACACGTAATAATGCGACGCAATTCTACCGATGCACTCGTTTGACTTTTTGCTTGTTTGCCTTTTGGCTTTGTTTGCAAAAGCGAGCTGCCCGAGCCAACAAGGGTGTCGGAGGAAAAAAACGAATGGCTGGTTATTTTCGACAGAATAAACACGGTAACACTTTCTATAATTTCATCACTTGCGTCGGGCAGCATTGGGAAAAGCAGTGACTTTTGATTTTCCCGTCAGCCCTCGAATACTTTTCGCTCTGCGACCATCGATATGACTAACTTTTCTGCTCGATGTGCAGCTGTTTGCGTTTGTTTTTCACAGCTGTGGTTTTCGTAATATCAGGAAATCCAAAACACCCCTACTCTAACGGAAGTAACTTTGAATTTTTCGATCACTGTCCACCCCCACTCGACAAACAAAGTGCTTTTTTATAACTTTTCACAGCGCAAGATGAACCGACCAGAATGATGATATGAAGAAAATTGTCGTTTATTTTCGATGCGCTTCTGTCATTGTTTTTGCAATTTTCCTTTTCTCCCACTTCTGTTTTACCTCACGGTGTATATAGCTCTAAAAATATAAAGCAAGATTCCTATAGGTAGGGTGCCCATGGAGTGTTTCGATGTTGTTATTTCGAACGAAAATTTAGAAACAATAGCCAACCAATATTTTCGGAAAAATGGCATGAATTTACAAGAACCGCTGTTACATGATCGGCTCGATCCTTTTTCATTTTTGCAGAGAAATTATATGACTGTACCTGTTCTCCTAGATGGACATTATTTTGAACTCTGTACCGAACAAGATTGTTAGAACAAACTACAATAAATTTGCTGTCACAACTTTACTGTAGTTGCAGAAGTCACGAAAATATTCACTTGCTGGTTCGTACAATGTTTTGGTAGTTTAGAAAATAAGAATATTTTACTCTACAAAGTTTCCATTTTTCTTACAGAAAGGTCATCTATCAAATAGCACCATGGCTGGTATTATCAAGCAGGTACAGTTAGGAATACAATTGCAAAACGGCTCACGGCAAACAGTCCGGTCCAACAAATATGACTGGTTATGTCATACCGACCCGCATCGATTTGTGCTCGTTTGTTTTGGGACAACAATACGGTTCGAGTAACTCAAATAATCTGTTTTATCTTACAGGCAACTGGCTTGACTGGCATGCATGTGGCTAAAAATCCCCACCACACGCTGACTGCCCTTTACAACAAGATTCTGCGAGCCGTCGGCAAGATGCCGCAGGATGCCGCATACCGACGATACACCGAGCAAATTGTATCAGAGCGTGCTAAGATTGTTTCCACGGTAAATGTTAGCCTAACGACAATTGAGCGAAAACTTCTGATTCTGATTCCGTATGTTTTTTTTTTTTTTTTGTCTAGACGCCGAATGTGCGGGAAATTGAGCAAAAGATAAACTGCGGCCAGGTGGAGGAGCTGATCGTGCAGGCAGAGAACGAACTGACGCTGGCCCGTAAAATGCTCGGCTGGAAACCATGGGAGCCGTTGGTCAAGCAAGCACCAGCTAGCCAGTGGACCTGGCCACCAGCGAATCTGCCGGAGTTGAAGTGAGAAGGTCGCCGGACACTGTGTGGCAATCTTTTCTTCCGCTCATAACACTCGTAGGCAATGAATTGTACAAGGCTCGTATGTAAATAAAATGTCGCACATCAACGATGCGCATTTAAGAAACACTATGGACGATTCTTCGTACCTTAACCGTTAAAAAAAAACATTCAGACGAGACTATCTTGTTTCAGTAGCTAGTTTTTTTATTATTTTTTTATTGTAATTAACCAAATGATCATGGTTGATTCGCGACTATCGTGTGAAAACTACCTTCAACTTAAGCCTGTAGTCATGTCCTTCGCACGGAGATGGATGCCGCCCAGCCGGGAAAAAGATAATTCAGTAGTTATGAGAAAAGGACAATAAGCCACTAATGCGCGGTTTACCATCTCCAGCCATGCCACCGAAGTGCTGCGTATAGGTCGCCGAGCCATCTAGTTTGGTGTTACCGCTCGTGCTCTTCCACAAACTGGCGATTGCTTCCGCGTTCACATCCGTCCCGTAGCCATCTTCATGTGTTGCACCGAGATTCAGGGAAAATTGTCTCTTAATACGATGACGCTCCTGTGCATACAACGAAGATCTTGTAGAACCGTTCCAAAGCCAAAGGTGATCGCTAAGAAAATTAGCACATACCCATATGTTTTGCTTCCAAAGTTCACCATCCTGCAACGGTTTGGCGCTTAGGAATGGCGCACAAATCAGGAAAAACCCGTACAGAACCCAAACCAACTTCATTTCGTTCGAAGTTTCCCACAAGAAATTATGTTTGCTTCGTAGACGCAGCGTACTTTTTCACTATTGAACTACGCTATAAACAGTTGTTTTACAATTCCTCACTGATAACGACAGATCACTGGGAGGCTGCGTTGTAATGAAAAAATAAGAGCTCCTGGAGCACAGCTGCGAAATACGATGGGTGAACTTATCAGTAATAGAATGACTACATCATAAAGCATGTGTGTCGGATGTATTGAAACTTGTTGTACTGAATTTAATAGCTTATCACGTTGATGTAAAATTAATTAAAAAATTAAAATTATTATTTTCGATTAAATCAACCCGTTTCTGATACACAACAATTAGTAGCACTATTTCTTCTCTTTCGCTAGAAAAACTATAAAAGACTTATCCAATATATAGATTTTCTTTCATGGTTAATCAACCCTTTAGATCTCATTGACAATATTCTACGATGTACCTTGGTGATGAATACAATAATTGGAAATGCAGATGAAATGAGGAGAAAACAAATTCTTTGCTGAAAATCAATTTCTTTTCTTTAAAAGAAATGAAATCGCGTTTATTGTTTTCGATATTTTTCATTATTTTATGTCATTATCGCACAGTATTGATAATATAATAATAAAGATGGAAGTAATAGGTTCGTGTAGGTTTGTTTCTTCGACGTGTACTTGCACAGTGTTCCGTGTACAGGTCGTTTTTGACCTTAAAAAGGATATATTTCCTTGAAAAAAAAGGGGAGTTTGGGAACATACGTAATCGTAGCAATGAATTGCATTGAGCATTGGGCAATGGTAAAAATGTTGTTTTAACCAAATAGCCCCCAAATAAGCACTAATTTTCCTTTGTCTCTGTTTGTGACCAATTATCAATGTTTTTATGTAAATATGTCAATCGATAAAAAAGAAAGATAGGTTGTTACTTTATGTTGTTGAAGACGATACATTTATATTGGAAAATTAGTGTAATTTTTAACAAATCCATTTACTAGGGATTCTTAATAAATGATTCTTCATATGTTTTCTACGTACATTCATGGGTACAGTTGCGTTCCAATTCATAAAGAGTAAGCTTTTTCGTGCGTAGCATTTCTTTCATCAATATGGTTCCATGATTCTACGTCCGTTGGCCAGAAGTACATATCTGGTCGTTAAAACAGTTAAGATTTATAATAATACAACCACGCAACAGAACGAAGGGACACAGGGGATGTCCCTCTATCTATAGTGCAAACACAGCACCACCATACATCGACCATTTTCACGAACAACTTCAGTTTAGCCTAGACTTAAAAAATATTACTTAGAATTTCTTTGTGTTGTTGTTCGTGACTCTAACGCACGCTTCATTTCTTTCCTAAACCTTAACCGTTCCTAGTTTTCGTTTTTAGACTCACGCTTATACAAATTAATCCTTCTTTTGTTAATCGCCTAAAGTATGTCTTATTTGTTTTATTATATTTTTCCGCTCGCTTAAATTACACGCTGTCGTGCGATTTATCATTTTCACATACAATTCTGGTTGAAACTCACTTGCAAAAATAAAAATAACACGATTTCTGTGAAAATTAATAGTAACTTTGCTGCAAAACCTCTTCGATTTTGTTGTAAAAGTTTTCGCGTCCGCCTCTGGTGAGCCTGCTTTGTTTAAAGTTCAGTAATTTTATTCTAAATCTTATCGCCTAAAAATCGTCTGTTGGGGTCCACAAATTTGTATTCGTTTCCGGTGGAAAGAGTTTGTCAATGCACAAAATTGAAAATTTTTTGAAGAAAATCGAACGAATGTTTTGTTACAGAACGAATTACAGAACGTTTGAGGAAAAACAAAACAGAGAAAAACTTCAAATAAAAACGAAATTAACAATTTTATTCTATGTACAGAAAAACACCGTTGCGGTTCATCATCTTTTTGTGTACTTTTGATTCATTTCTCGGACGCCCAATTAAATCTGCTTGAGCACAAGCGCTTCTTGCACAAGAAGCAGATTTTACTAGATGTTTTAAACACGTGCTAAAAGATGCGCTTTTTGATGGTGGTTGCTTTTCGAGCGCCGTTTGTACGCTTAGTAATGCAACTACTATTCGGCAGGAGATAATAGTGCGGCTAACTTTTGTTCTGCAATTATCGCCTTTTATCGCTTGTTCGATAGAGTATGCAGTGAAAAAATACGCTACATTTGCCCATCATGGCAAGAAAATTGTTGTTTCGTTTTGAATACGATCATTCAACAGTTTGGTTGTGCACAGGTGGCCGGCGGTATGCATAATTTCATATTAAAACAGAAACATTGTCAAAAAAAAAACAGTTTCAATTATTTGTTACATGGCAAACTAATAAACATTTCAATTAATTTTCCTTTAAATCATCAAGTTTTTCTCAAGAAACAGTTTGTTATTCATTGTAATGGTTCCTAGCCAAAAACAGGGTGCCGGGATCACCTGTGTTGTACACTTCGTGAGGAAATGTTTTGTGAAATGTGAATATTTTTTTAATGGTATGTTATAGTATTTTTAAGTCTGTTTGATTTCTATGTAGTATGTGTGCATTATGCTTGCAATGAATAAATAAATTATACGCTCGCTGCATGATCCTTTTCAACTTCATTCAGATCAATCCGCAATTAAAAAAAAAAAACAAAACAAAGCAATTGTAAATTATTTCCATCTTTAGGCTGTGGTTAAATTAGTCCGAGTTTACAGCAAACACAAGCAGTGTCATACCACAAACATTGACACTTGATGAACTGAATTTTATGCTCGATGCAAGCTATATTCCAAACAAAAAGTTTAGAAACAGTGTGCCTGAAATAATCAAATTTACGGTTATATCGTACTTTAAAAAAATAGGACAATATTCCATTACGCGTTTCGTGTATCGAGACACAGAACAAGGTAGAAGAAAAGTTCCATTTCGTGGCCATTTTTAATATCAAAATATTTGCACAATGGCAATACAATAAACTATTCCAAAATTCACGTTTATTGCGCTGTAAAACCAAGGAATGTACCAACATCTTGGCTAAATTATTTTTCTCTGACGTTTCTGCGGAAGAAGGGTTCACCCTCTCACATTACCCATACCGTGTTCATTCGAAAAAATAAAACAACAACGTGAAAACATTCTTAGGACCTGTTTAGAAAACTATCCTAGTTTTGTCCTTTTCACTAAAATTGGGCAAATTAAAAACAAAACTGTAAAACTCTCTCGGTGATCAAGATGTGTGTTCATGTTCATGGCCAGCTTGTTTGGAGCACATGCTTTAATAATGGTTCTATATTCTGTTATTGATAGGCTTGGAAATTGCATTGCATGTGGTACTTGTCTACTCTTTACTTTCCTCTACTTGAGAATTGTTAGCATGTAAAAAAAAACGAAATACACTATTCATCGTTGCTATAGTTACTTCCAATGTCAGTTACGCTTGGTGAAGTGTTGGTATGAGCAGGTCGGTTGCTTATCATTATCCAATAAAACCACCAAGTTTATTCAAACGAGCATTCCTAGTTTGAGCATCTCATGAAATGTGCTTCATGGCAGGAATAAAAATGTGTGCCAATTACTAGCATTGTTAAATTTCAATTAACGTAAAACAAAAAAAGACGACCTCGTAATCGCATCCAAAATCAGTGACTCAACCAACGCCATACGTGATAAAACATTTGTGAGTTATTTTGATTCATGTTAATAACTAATATTCGTTTTCTTCATTATTATGTTCTCGCTTTTTCTTCCCTTTAATTATGTTCTTGCAAAACGCGTGCTATTTATCCAACTGCAAACGCGTGTATCTTAAGTTCTATAAGCAAGCCAATTGAAAAATCGTGCCTAATTATCGTCCTAATAGTGGTGTGGAAACAGTAAAGTAAAAATATGCATTTAACAGATTACAAGAGAAAACCGTGATCGAAGCAACAATATTATCATAGGGCAAAACTAATAAAACGAAACATTCAGTGCCTCACAATTTAAAGCACCAGTGTGTGTGTGTGCATAAACAACAGAAAAAAAAGATACTTTAGTCACACTCACAAATCTCATAATAAAACTAGTCTCTAGCGCGTACTACCGCGAGAATCGATTAAAGATCCACCACGTTCGTTCGCAGTCTAGCGGTCTACGTTATTTCTGGCTTTCATAATCCACTTTTCATTGTTTAAAAAAGGGGAAAATATGGATTTTGTTTGCTGGTCGGGAGAATAAGGACAGGGAAATGAGAGGGTAAAAATAATTATTTATCACTAAAACAGCAGTCACTTTTATCAACGCACACTTAGCATATTATAGCCTGTCAGTCTGTCGTCTGAAGTCGCCATCGCCGAAGGACGTTATGTCTTCCTTCTGTTAGAAATTACACCGATCGTGTTTTGTTTCTATTGAACCGACAGCACTCGGAGTTTGATCGTCAGAAGAGCTTCGGAGAACGATTATCTCACCAAATCCGTCATTCACCCGGACCGGGTTAAGTTGATGGTGCTCTAAGCCTGCTGGTTTGTAGATTTTGGTAGTTCCCGTAGGTCTGCTGCTGCCGATATTCCAAACTTCTCGGGAACACCTCGACGTGCCATGTCAAGGGCTACTCGATGTGAATCTTTTCTGGGTTCACCAATCTATTGTGAAGTTTTTTCCGGATATATATCGCATTAGGTGGGTTTGGGGATCGGGAAAATTTTACGATTTCCAATTGTTCTGCCGACTATTACTCGGCCCGGGCCCGGATTGCGAGAGCATCTCCTGATACTGCCGCTGCAGCTCCATCGCCCGCTGCATGTCAGCAATCGAAGAACCTTTGCCAGCTGCCGAAAGAGACGCTGGAAAAAGCGAAGAGAGTGAAAAGGAAATAACATCAATAGAGCTTAATTACACACTCGCACAATCTACTGGATAAAAATGGCGTAAGGTGTTGTGAATAAACGAGATTAATATTTACTCCAATGTTTTCTCCAAACTGAAACCAGAAGCTACGGATCTAGGGTAAGTGCTCCTATAGTGGTGCTAGTACCAAAAGTGGAGGTAGTGTAGTGGTAGGGAGTGTTCAAAAGATGAATCTTACCACCCCATAATACATTAAGGCTCCAAAATTCGTATTTTCCAAACAGATTGTACTAATATGATAAATTCCTTAAGAATTTTTCATGAGTGCCATGATTTCCTTATGCCCTTATCACAATGGTGACCAATGGCACCATTGCCAAACTGTCAAACGACAATGACGTTCGGGCGGCTGAATTTTGTTGGTGAAAGGAATTGGTTGGTGAAAGGAATTTTGTTGGTGTTGGAGTTTGCTCATATCACTGTACTGTCATTGTACGGAATATCATATCTTTGGCGCGTTTTGCTTGATTTTAAAGTGAATCATGCTTCTTTATTTTACTAGCATTTAATTACAGGCATAGTTAATTTACAATCTTACAGTATTTTAGTTCTAAACTGTGGAAAACCTTTTGAACCGAAAGTTGATGACATAAACGCTCACTGCCAGGTGGCCTGCCTTATCACACTACCAAAGGGGACCATTATGTCAAACTAAGTATCATAGCCGGCTTTTGATAATCCGGCGGCTTCTTCAATACCTCTATTGGTGATATAAGGGCATAAGCCTATAAATCACCGCTCAAAAGCATTGGTTTATGAAACCAATGGATTGGTCTATGACCAAGACAATGCATTGGTCTATGAGTGATTTGGCCGTTCTGTTTGAAATACGCTTCAACAATAAATGACAGTCTAAATATATTCAGTATTTTCCAAGCTTCCCAAGCACTACCACCACAATAAGAACACGATACCACCACTATAAGACCCATACTTCCATTATAGGAACAACCGGCTAGGAAGAAATTAACGCTTTTTTCGTGTATTTTTCAGGACGTTTTTCAGAAGAATAATGGTCTTTCGATCATACTCGGTATAAATATGTAAAATATTTTGTTTTAAAAACTTATAAATTGCATCATACTGTTAGTAACATGACAAAATGCGCCACTATTGGTACAGATACCTATACGAACAGGATTATCGTTTATTACGTTGGTATCAACTCCTGTATAAAATGTGTTTGAACAAGAACACGAAGAAAACTTTCGGTTGAAAGATATTTTTATTTTATAGTATCAATCTTTAAAAAAAATGTTTCATTTTGAACACGAAATGAAGATTACTATCGTGCATGGAATTATGGTATTATGCGACAAAACTAATTTTATCGGTTTTGTAGTTTGTATTTCTTGTTCAATGAAAATGTATAACATTTGACACTGTAGTTTTGAGGAAAAATCAACAATTACATCGCAATATTTCGATGCTCAACGAACACATGCTTCGAACACCAAGCTCAGTTTGTTGTTCGGCAAGTGAAATTAAATTATCGCTTGTTTGAACGTTTTGGGATGGGATTGGACATAGGTTATGCACAATCGAACAGCATTAATATTATTAAAGAAACTGATGGTGATCTTACCCGCTGCCTGGGCCATCGCGAGCTGGTACGAGTACAGGAGTGGTGAGAACTGCATCATTTGAGCCTGCAAGTTATTCAAATTGTTCAGATTGTTCAAGTTGTTCAGGTTACCGGCCTGAAGATTTTGCTGAAGTCCTGTGTAAGAATGGAAGAAATGGGAAGTGTTAAAATTTTGGCGAAATCATCAAAAATTGATATAATGGACCGTAGTAACGGACGAACCTCTAAAGAGCTGTTGATGGAGCGCTGAGACGGCCGCGGCGGCTGCTGTCGAATTGCTCAAATTGGCTAAATTGCCCAGGCTACCAAAGTTACCCAGTGCCCCGAGCTGCCCGAGGCCGCCAAGGTTGGCCAACGCACTGAGCTGGGCAGCAGCCGCTTCGGCGGTGGCGTTCGCGGTTGCACTGTGTCGGCTGGAGCGCGAACTGGACGCCGGGGGTGGAGTCTGGTGTTGGTTCGGTGGCGTCGGCGTCGGGCGAGGGGTCGGTGTGGGGGTTTTCGATTTCGAAGGAGCGACTTGCGACTGCAGGTGGGCCGCGTGCAGCTGATGTAGATGATGATGGCGGCTCTGCTGTTGCTGCTGATGCTGATGTTGATGCTGATGCTGGTGCTGATGCTGATGCTGGTGCTGATGTTGTTGCTGCTGCTCCTGTAACTGTTGCAGCTGCTGCAGCTGCTGAGCTTGCTGCTGCAGTTGCTGTTGCTGGAGCTGCTGCTGCTGAAGCTGTTGTTGTTGAAGCTGCTGCAGTTGTGCCTGCTGGCGTAACTGTTCCTGCTGCTCCTTTTGGCGCTGCTGACGCTCGGCACGTTCTTGACGTTCCTGCTGGGCAGCTGCCGCGGCTGCTGCTGCCGCTGCGGCCGCCTGCTGTTGCTGTTGTTGCTGCTGCTGCAGCTGCTGGAGGGCGGCCTGTTGTGCCTGAACCTGCTGCTGTTCCAGCAAATCGCGCTGATCGCGAAGACCGGGTGTCCCCGATGGGGTTGGATGGATCTCTACCGGCGATGGACTGCTCTGGGCGGCCAACCGCGCTTCTATCTCCTGTTCCTGCTGGAGGGCCTTTAC